>JAEBDU010000090.1:0-82825 GCA_016802625.1 Heliconius numata
CAATGCAGTATAAAAAAAAAATTACATGAGTTATGATACAAATATATATATTTTGTACTCACTCACTCACTCACATTTTGTACTCGCAAATGACAGGGTCGGCTTAGATAACCTAGTGTTGAGACACTCCGTTCCCCACTTAATAGGTACATAGATATTTTGAGGTCGAAGCCACGTGGCGCTGTAGTACAGTATGTAACTGTAAACAGGATGTCTGTTGGTTCAATTCCCAGTCGGAGGAATAAAATATTGAATATTTTAATTAATATTAAAGTTAAAGTGCAACGCTTACTTCCGGCAAACAACACGTAATGTCTCAAAAAAATCTGGAAAGTGGGGAACGAAGTGTCTTAACTCTAGGTTCCCTCTACCTACCCTGCTCCATGCAGTATACAGCGTGTATCTATATAAAAATATATATTTTCAGGATAAATCAAATGTGACACCTCAGCAACCAAAACCTTAATTCATTAACACAGAAAAAAATTAGAAAAAAACACTACGAACTAACCACGACCTACAAACGAGGGAAAAGTGAAAAAGAATTCTCGAAACGGTGTTAAGCGTGTGACAGAAGGTACTTTCAGAAACAATGTTACCAACTTAAATAACTAGAGTTCGCGTTAAACCGCGTATTGTTTATAATTTTTTTTTCCAACTCTGGGTGACCTTAATTACAGTTAATTACTCACACCGTAACAGAAATGGCGAGGTTAAGTGCGAACAAATTGCTATTGTTATAGTAGGATGCGATTTTTTCCATTATATTTTCTCTCTCTAGCATTGAAGATTGTAGGCCAGCTGTGATGTTAAGTTGTGGATTCGATTCCAACTTGAGGAAAGAGGCAAAGACTACTTTGGTTTTCTTCTAAACGGTGTCAGGTTCCCGTTCCGTCAATTAGGTATAAGCCAATACAAAAATTAAAATAATAAATGTTCTTTACCAATTTACCGGAGAATAAGCTCTAAAATATTATTTGTATGTTCATAAGCTTTTATTATTCAGTTAAGTTAATAGCGATATCTCAAATATTTGATCAGTTTGTAAGTTCAATGACATTTACTTAACCTTATATAGCGTAATTGTTTTATGAGGGCAGTCGTGGCGTAGAGGCACAAGCTTACGATTGGCAACACGGCAGTCTGTGGGTTCGATTCTCACTCGAGGTTATGAAATATTGAATATCATTTCCTCGCTCTGGTGCTCTGAGAACGGAGTGCCTTAACTTTAGGTTTCTAGATTCATACTGTCTAACCTAGTAATTGCGGGATACAGCGTAAAGTTAGCGTAAAATAAAACTACTCGAACATTAAATTTTCTTTGAAAAATACAAATATTTATCTAAATAATTATTAACATTTAAAATGTAAAATAATATTTTGAACGAAATGAATAAAAGAAAATAATATTTGAAAAAAATATATAAGTATTATAAAAAAAAGCCAACGGCAACGCGGTGTTCCCAGGCGGTCACCCATCCAAGTACTGACCGCGCCCGACGTTGCTTAACTTCGGTGATCGGACGAGAACCGGTGTGTTCAACGTGGTATGGACGTTGGCGATTACTGAATTAAAATATTTAATTGTAATTTATTTAATTTAAATTTATATTTTGGTAATTCTATCATTTTTAAAGTGAAAAAGAGAATGTTTAAAACAGGGTTCCCTTTTTCGTTTGAGCTCGAGGAGGAATGCGACTGGTTATTGTGTTCGATTCCCACTCGAGGAAATGAAATATTTATTTTAATTTATATTTTTACTTCTTCGCCCTGGTGTCGAACCTAATCGCGGCGTTGACCACTCAACACGTAAAGCCTCCAAAACTCGCCGGACTGTGGAAAACGAAGTGTCTTAACACCACGTTCCACCTACCCTGCTGTATGCATACCGCTTGAATCTGATTTATTTTATTAAATTCCCTTTTATGTATGTATTAAAAATTGGAAAACAATTTCGCTACCAAAAATGTTATTTTCGCGGTATTTAACAGAAATCTGTGAAATTTATTAACACATCGACATTCTCTTAGCCGTAGAAATTCTTTGCACGTGTCGAGGCGGCTTTATAAAGGTAGATATAGGTATCTACGTGAATCGACTAATGAATCTCAAAAAAGATGAAACCGTCGTAGCTCAGTGGCACAAAGACTGGCGGATAACGTGACGGTTGTGGGTTCGACTCCCACTCGGTTGAGTAAAATATTTAATATTTTAATTTGACTTTGACTATGTTATCATAAGTATTGAAACCGAATTTTATTCAGGTAAACCGTGAGAAAACAACAAATAAATCTATTATTAAAGATTTCATAGAACAAATCGAACCCATTTCGATCTCGCATAATTGAGTAATTACTTCTTTTATATAAGCGTGTGTATTGTACTGGAAAAGAATCATGCTTCGATCTAAATTAGTATATAATTAGTCTGTAATAGAATAATGGATATCAGAATCCAGAGATAAATGCACTCTTGAAGGTAGCATGACATGAAACAAGTATCTTTTATACTTCAAATTCTTTCTTAATTCTTCATTCAAATGACACGCGAGGCAAATTGCAAATTGTTGATTCGTTTCGATTGTATAATTTTGTACTTGTATGACATACCGATATCTATTTTAAAGATAGAATATCTAAAGAAAAAAATCGGTTAAGTGCGAGTCGGACTCGTACACTGAGGTTTCCATAATAATTTTAGGATTGTAGCCCAACGGGAAGTACAACTTACCTTAACTTTTAGTTTTAGTTAGTGGACGAATGATTTTCTAAATGAAATACCTGTAAATTCCTTTATTTGTATTGCAAGTTCTAGCATGATAGGTACATCCACGCGATCTCGAAATATTTTTTTTACTTCGTGCTGTATCCCGCAAACAGTAGGGTAGGCAGAGGGAACCTAGTGTTAAGACACTCCGTTCACCACTCCGTTCACCACGGAATACAACGTGAAGCTAAAACAATGGCTTTAGTTTTTGCTTAACGCACTCATAGAAAGCACCTCCATGACTAGTCAAAATAATGTCGGCTTTCTCTCACGTGAAATATAATATGAGATATTATTAATGTGATATCTTTCCAATTATTTGCATTGAGAAACATCTGTCTAGTTTTTTTTTTTCTTCATAAAATACATAGTTTACGTCGTAGCGTAGGAGCACAGATGTAAGGCTGTAAACGAGACGGGTTGCAGGTTTGATTCCTACTTAACGTAACGAAGTAGAACGCGCCGTTGAGTTCCGCCACTCAACACGCACTGCTTCCAGAATTTGAAGGACAGAGGGAAACGAACGCTTCTCAGGTGTCCTCTGCCTACCTTGATATGTGTAGAATACAGGATGAAGCTAAAAAAACGTTCGATAATGGTAATAAGATATTAAACAAAATAATAAGATATAAAAAAAATATAAAATATTATCTTCACGCTGTATCCCGCACACAGCAGGGTAGGTAAAGGGAACCTAGTGTTAAGAAACTCCGTTCCCCACATTCTGCCAATTACTGGAGGCATCACGTGTTGAGTGGCAGAACTCAACGCTGCTCTTTGCCTCAACACCAGAACGAGGAAATGGAAACATAAATTAAAATAAATATTTCATTTCCTCGAGTGGGGATCGAACCCACAACCAGTGGAGTTTACAGTCACACTTTGTGCTGGCCACGACTGGCCTGTACAAAGTATATGTAACCCGGATACCTAGTTTAATTGAATTAGATAGTTAATTGTATTGTAAAATATCTTTGTCAGCGTTCTAATGAGGCCGATTCGTCACATTGAGGTTACATGAGTTCAAAAAATCACATAAGTAGGATGTATCTGTGAGTTGGGGATTACCTGTCTATACGTGATGGTAGGGGATTCGATTCTCACTCGTTGTTTTAAATATCTTTCTTTGTCAATATAAACAAAATGTGAGCATTCGTGATGTTTTTTCTTCGACTGACGCCGTCTTTTACATTAGGTACATAAGATGGCAATTATAAAAAAAAATGCAGAAATTGTTAAATGTTTCTATATTTCGAATTATTAATTTTAATTCGTTTTTGAGGTCATCATGGAGCGGTGGGACAGTTCTGACTGTAGACTCATATACCCAAGATATACCAGATACCCAAATGATAAATAAATGAATTACCAAATTCAAGCATCCTAAATTTAAAAATAAGAATCAAATAAGACTCAAGCCAACAGACAGATTCCGACCAAACTCTGTGACGACGGTCTTTAGATTAAAGATTACATTACTTCCATTTTTACGCAAGTCTTACTGAAAGGACGGCATGTCACTCAGTGTATACTATATACGTATATCATTTGACGATCGATGGTTATTGATTCGATTCCCAAACACATACGAAAGCATGTTAATTTTTATATGAACACAACGTTTCGTTACGCCATCCAACGTAATTTAATGTTTTTTTAATCAGTTAATTTAAATTAATTGAAATATTTTATTACATTTCAAGACAAATCACTATTATACTATTTAGTAATTATTGGAAGAAAAAAATTGTGTCGCTTTTTGTAGAATATTAATAAAAAAAATACTAATTTAGAAGAAACTATAAAGACGTAAAATCTTAATAACAAAGGAAGTGAGAGACGTTGTACTTCATTTTCCAGAAGTATTTCAAAACTTGCATTCCGTGAAAATTTAACTGGAGTAGAGCTTTATTGCTTCGTGGTAGAGCAGTCATAAGACAGAAAAATATTCCAAATAAAAATAATATTATATTGTGGGTTCAATTTTCAGTCAAGGAAAGAGGCAGAAGTGCTGGTAAAGAGGCAAAAGCGCGGCGTTGAGCTCCGCCACTCAACGCCCTATGACTCCAAAATTAGGCAGTTGGGAGAAGAGTATCTTAACACTAGGCTCCCTTTGACTACCGTCGGATAGTCCGTCAGTACATGTAAGATATAGCGAGAAGCTGAAAAAAAGTATCGATATCTTGCAAAAACAACCGCAATAAAATTATAAAATTCTATTGTTTAAAAGATTTCGTTGAATTGTTTTTTTAACTAATAATTAGATGACATAAATTATTATGAAATTGAAAAAAATTAAAATATGCAATATATAATACGCAGAAATTAAATGCATTGTTTAAGTATGTAATACGAGTGCGCCTTATAAAGTCATTTCGTCAGTGAAATTTGAAAACTAGGAATGCTAAATAATTTTTTGCGTAATTTCTCGAACTTCTTTTATATTAACAGAAATTATTAAATAAAGCAATAACAGACTACTCAAAAGAAAGACACACTAAAATTCCATGAAAATTTTTATTTATTGGGATTTTATATACATCTTAATCTTAGTCTTAATGGAAACGAAGTTAAGACGTTCTGTACCCATTTAAGCTTGAAAGCCTTATTCTGCCAAGTTCTCAAGGTTACCAGAGCGAGGAAATGAAAATATTAAATATTCCATTCTCGCGAGTGAGAATCGAACCTACAATCGTCGCGTTCGTCATCCGCCTCATCGAAATAGGTTATATCCAAATGGGGGATTTCCGATTAAATATATCTAAATACATATCTAATATGGTCTCTAAAATAAGCACTGTTAGAAATTACAAATACTGTTAGGAATTAAAAATACAGACAAAAGTTACTAAGTAAGACACTTTAGAACGGCGGAGTTTAACGCCGCACATTGTCCATTAGTCTGCTTAAATTTAAATATAGGTACTATTTTTTACTGACATTTTCTCAAAGTCTGCGCAAACAGAAACGCAACAATCTTATCACAAAGCTATACAAGCTTCTACCTGTTTACAAGCTTTCTACGTATTTAGGTTACGCTAGTACCTACGTGAGGATGTCTCTGTGAGAATTTAAAATTTTATGTTTTCTTATGCAATTTCAGTGGCCATTCTTCTACTGCCACTTTAGTATGTGTATCGATTGTAGGTATAATTTATTATTATGTTAGCTGACTTTTTTAAGTCAAATTTTCAGCATAGGCTTTTTCAGTATCCAATCTTGACTTAATATTTTGTCTTTATATGATAACAAATTGTAATTTAATGATAACAAATGAAATAGTGTAATAAATATTTCATAGGAAATTGATGGTATAATATAATTTTTACATGTTTTCTAAAAAGTATTTTTCTTTCCTAAGTGTAATGACACTTTAAAAATAATAAAATTATCAAAATATTAATTTAAATTAAATAAATTCCAATTAGTAATTTTAGACTGGCATTCGCCAACGTCCATACCACGTTGAACACACCGGTTCTCGTCCGATCACCGAAGTAAAGCAACGTCGGGCGCGGTCAGTACTTGGATGGGTGACCGCCTGGGAACACCGCGTGCCGTTGGCTCTTTTTTGTATTTTTTTTTTCAAATATTATTTTCTTTTATTCACTTCGTTCAAATATTATCTTACATTTTAAATATTAATAATTATTTAGACAAATATTTGTATTTTTTAAAGAAAATTTAATGTTCGAGTAGTTTTATTTGTTTAAGATATTACGCTGTATCCCGCACTTACTAGTTTAGTACTTCTTCAGTATCCAATCTTGACTTAATATTTTGTCTATATATAATAACAAATTGTAATGTTAATATTAGTTTTTGATAATGAAAATATTTTAAAAAATATGAATTATTATTTTTTTCATTTTCTCAAATCTGGCGTCAAGGCAAAAGCACGACGTTGAGCCCCGCCACTCAGCACGCAATGCCTTGAAAAAATTGGTGGAAAGTCTTGAACGGAGTGACTTAACACTAGCCTGCCTACCGTACATTGAATTGACTTAATAACATTTACATAGCATAGATTTTTAAGCCTACACTTACTTTGCAAATCTTAGATAGTTATTAATTACTTCGAGCTCCTCTCGCTGCAACGTGACGTGCTCGGCATGGCAAATCCATGAAATGCTAAGAAGTTTTTTTTTACTTAATAAAATAACAAAAATATTAAAATTTCGAGCGTTTGTACGTTTTTTCATTGGCACTTTAGTTAAGCTATAGTAACAGTATATTTACTTAATTTGTATCTATTTATATAAAATCGAAAGGTCACTCACTCATCACGAAATCTCAGAAACTACATGTGCTAGGATTCTTAAATTTTGCATAGGAGTTACTTATAGGACGTAGGTGCTCGCTAAGACGGGAATTTGCAATATTCGACTTCTAAGGGGTTGTTTTTGGGGTTGAAAGTTTGTATGAAACTTCGTTACTACAAATGCTAGAAGTCTCAAATTTTGCATAGACGTCACTTATAGGACGTAGGTACTCATGGAGAATTTAATAATAACGTAGATCACGCAGGCGAAGCCGCGGGCGGGCCGCTAGTAATAAAAATATACATAAAACAACAATTTTACATAATAAAATTAGCATAATATAAATACAATAGTACATACCTTTAGATTCGTAGGAATATGCAACAGCTATCTCAAGGAAAATCCTTACTCCAATAGCACACTGTCTGGGGAGCATCCTATAATGAACCTGAGATTGGTTTCTATGCCTCAGAACGCTAGGACGTGGATAAGTCGATAGGCCCTAACAGAATGTATATAGATAGAACTGTCTTAATTAGTAGAGGCCGACGTGACTTAGGGGCAACGGCGGTTTTGGGTTCGATCCTAATTGGGAATTAATTATTATTTGTTAATATTTTCATTTCTTAGCCATGGCACCAAGGCCAGAGTCCGGTGTTGAGTTTTTTCCACTCAACACGCAACGCCTCGAAAAATTCGATGGAATGTGTTGAATGATTTTTAATCAGTAAGCAAAAGTTTATTAATACCCGTATTTCTGAAATCGACTTTGAGAGAGTTTTATAATACCTTATTATTTGGGAAAGGATTGTCTTAACACTAAGTTCCCAGGTTCCCTCTTCCTCCTATGTAACTAGAAAAAATTGTAAGTAACACATAAATATGAATATACTCGTATATACTAAGAATGATGTTAGGTCATAAATCCCGATCGAACGTGACGGTAAACTGAGATCTATTCGTCACGCACGCCTTTGACGGAACAAAGGCTTTGAACACGCTGTGCGTCCATTTTTTTCTATTGACCCAAATCGAGAAGTGAAATTTTCAATTGATAGTTCACATGGCCTATTTTTTTTTTATTTATGTGCTTAGTTTTTTTTTTCTTGTAGAGTAGACAAAGAAGCTACGTTCTTTTTTAGAGATATTATGTACCACGTAGCGGAACTTAACGCCGCATTTCGCCTGATTGACACAAAATATATGTATATATTTGTAAGTATCAACAAACCCCAGAGTTCCACATGCATCAAGTGTACCGTGAAACTTTAAATTTACGATTCAAAATGAACATGAATGCAATAAAAGATGAAATATTTTTATTTCATTTGATATATTTTTGTAGCATCTGTTTTTTATTCGATTTTCATAGTAGTAATGACTTCGTCGTGGCGCAGTCGATATGTACGCTATGATTGCGGGTTAAGTTCACGCTGTAATCCCGCATATAATAGGGTAGGCAGAGGGTACGTAGAGTTAATTATAACAAAACTCTCCGTTCTCCACTTTACTTTAAATTTTCGAGGCACTGCGTAAGATAGCGAAACTCATTGTTTTCAAAAAATTCTACAGAAAGTAAGAAGCTTAAAGTGGTTCCCAGATAACGGAACTCAACACCGCACTTTGTCATTATACTGGGAGTTAAAAAAAATCGAACCTATACATACCGCGTATAGTCAGATACTGCACAAAGGTGCCATGCTATAGACATACGAAATTTGTACCAAATGTTATCAAACAATAGTAAATAAACACTCAAGGAAGTAATACTTTAATGACATAAATTCTTATCAGGATATCGATAATTAAATGATAAGGGTATATGTATTTATATTCAATTTTGTTATGATTGTCTACACCTGGCATGGGAAAGTCAATGAATATTATCTTATACAAGAAAATAGTTCATTTAGATTAAGATAAAACAATAATATTAATTGTAATAATTTTATTAAGACGCAATTATAATGGATGCTTCTATAGTAAGAGTATAAGGCTGAAGATTGTGTTTGGTAGAACGAGCTAATCTCAAAAACTACTGGTTCAAAGGGAAAAAATGGTATAGATTTTCATTTATCGAGGAAGGTTCACGTTAACAGTTTTGAACCCACCTACTACCTAATACCCGGTACTTGCGCCAGGTTACCTAAGCCACTTAGAATGTGTCATATATGAGTGTGAACCACAAATTATTAGTTGCTTCTATATGATATTACATACTAAAACTTACAACATAGTTTTTAATATAGTATATCCATTTCTTCGCTCTGGTGTCGAGGCGTAGCGCGGCGTTGAGTTCTGCCACTCAAGACGCAATGCCTAAAGAATTCGGCGGAAAGTGGGGAACACTAAGTTCCCTCTGTCTACCGAGCTGTGTGCGGGATACATCGTGAAGCTGATTTATTATTATTTTATTTTACGAAAGTGGTAATTATAAAACAACTATCGTAACATATTCTCATGTCAGCGATATCCTGAAGGAGTGTAACATATCGTATGATATTGATACTCTTATATAAAATACAAGATAATGTACGTAATTTTATCACCAGTCCTCAATCAGTCTGCGAGAGAGTCGAGTGTTTGAGTAATCACTAAAAAACTACTTATTTTTTCTTAATAAAAAAAAATTGTGAAAATTAACCAACAGTGGCAGTTAAAATAGTGATAACGTGTGAAAGTTATTACGCGAAATGTAAAAAGAAAGAAATAAATCTTTTCTAATACATAAATGTATTAATTGAACATTAAAGTGAAACCTCGTGAATGAGTTATCGATATCAACAGTATTAGTTTTTATAGTTTAGAAAAAAAATACGTTTAGTTATTAGTTATTTAAATGTTTAGCAGTTAATTGTATGTGAAATCGGTAAATTAATATTATAGAAGTTTTTTTTAATATTGTTTTTTTGTTTTGCACTAAAAAGGGTAAGAGAGTGTTTAAAGATAATACATTTTACTGTTTTCTATCCAAAATTACATTAAACTAATAAGTATCAAACATTAGTATAGCCAATATGATCAATTAAATTCAAGAAAACAAATACACAATTAATATTATTTTTCAATATATTAAGTACTACTATGAAATGATAAGAGCTCGATGTTATTAATTAACATTCTATTATAATACTTCGTTTTTAAAGTATCTACCGTAAATAGTTTAAAGTAGAATTATATATGGCGATTACAGCGCGGTGGAACAGGGAGTGGGGAGAATGGAGTGTCTTGACTCTAGATTCTTTCTGCCCAATCTGCTATAAGCAGGAAAGATATGAAAATGAAAAAGAAATCTTTTTAAGTCATTCATGTACGAGTATAACCTAATTTATTTCATTTTAATGTCATAAAATTTGTGTACCGTAGGTTATTTATTCATCGTACTTATTTTCTCGTATTAGACCCGTAAATGAAAACAAATTTCAATTTCACATAATATAAACTCCTATTCTAAATTTTAAATTAGGTATGCCTTTATTTCTATTTTTCTTTTATTAATAAAACTAAATGTATAAGTATGTACTTCAACCAGCACTTTTTGTTAAAGTAAGTACGTCTGAATTCCTAAGACCTGACCTCGAAACGTAAATCTTGTTATCTTTGATAAGAATAAGATAAAACACGAATGTTTATGTAGTTACTTAGCACTCCTACATAGTATAGGGTTCTGTAGAACTCGATACTGTAATACTTATATATAGTTAGTAGGTGTTTTATATAAAAAAGTATATAAATTCAAAAAAGATATTATTTATTATCCAGATCTTTGAGTAGATAAGTTGCGATGTTATGATGGCTAATCTATTCTGTGTAAAATTTATTTCTTTTCTTGTATGTATACTCTTCTATCTTTAGATTGAACCAATACTTATTAGATAAATAAATCAAATGGATCATTTTTTTTTTTCGAAAAGATCTATTTTTTGTTTTATAAAAATATGTACAAGATTTCTTTTTACATTTTTAAAAGTGAAAGTTTTTTATGGAAGATTTGGTTGTAGCAGATTCAAATACCGCTTAGTTCATTTTTTATACATTGTAAAAATACTAACAATCACACTTTTCTTATATAACTTATATAATAGTGATCAATCAAAATCGACGCTATCTAAAAAATCTTTCTATCTCAAGTACACATACATTTTTACTCTCAAATTATAGAAAACTTTGGTATCAAATATCTAAATAACCTCGAAAATATATGAACAAGGCAAAGGACGTGATATACGATATGCCGTTTCGTTATATTTCTGTAAATATTTGTTCATAGCTAAATTATATCATAATAACAAAAACATTATATTATACTTTTATATCATACTAGCTTTTACATTTGGCTTTACCCGCGTTGTCAAATGGAAATAATTAAAAGTTATATATTATAATCCTACACTAGAATATAGGCAAAGTAGGGTGAGAAAAACAAAATTTGTCGTTTCAATGTCAGAAATTTGGCTACTGTAGACATTTTTTTTAATAATTCTGAGAAAAAAAATGATAACATCGTTCATCTATTGTTCTAAAATAATCATTAATTACTGATATCTTAGAAATAATCAAACTTTGTTATATTTAAATAGTCCCACGGTTCTGAGATAACTTAATTTTAATCTAATAATTTTATATAACGTTTTTTATAGTTATATACAACTTTGATATTTGTTGTCTTAATATATTGCCTATTGTCTAGAAATCACTCCAGTCTAAACTTTTCTCTTTCATAGCAAATTTACTATGAAAATATTTCATGTACCATCACACTTACCCGACTTCATAAAAAGTTAATAGCAGAGTTATATTTTTAACGCATAATAACCGTTTCCTTTGTTCCCCTCTAAAAGTAAAGCAGTGAACCGATTTTGATAAAGTCGTTATGTGATATTATTGAATACATTAATTTACTTCTTTCTCCTCTATAACTTTAAGTTATACTTAGCTAACTTATCTTTTACTCGCGACTTCACCCATGTGGTCAATTTAAAGATTTTTTTTAAAAATTTATCTATTATATATAATTTAATTTCATTTTAAAGCGTTAAAGCGCTCAACGCCGCACTTTGCCTACTAATGCGAGAAAATAAAAATGATTAAATCTCTTCAGTAAGAATCGAACCCGCAACGGGCAATCATCGCGATTGTAGTCAAAGGCTGTCAAAGTGGAAATACCGTATGCATTATAAGAATTGATATAGATAGGTGTATTTGTTGATAATATAGAAGTACAATAACGCTAACATTAGTCAACAGGTACTTGAAATATATAAAACATATTTTATCTATGACACATATCACAGATAATATTAGAAAGAGCCAGATAAAAGAACTAAATAAAGGTGTGAATAGAACCAATATACAATAAATATATCGATCGTTAATAATGCGTTTGCTAGTTTATTTTCTCATTTTTCTTTTATTTTTTTCTGTTTTCAACATTTAAAAAAATTAGCCATAAAATGTATCATTTCTTCGAAATTGGAAAACGGAGTATCTTAACAGTAGGTTCCCTCTGCATACCCTCATATATGAGTCGTTTTCCCATTGTTTATGAAAAATTATTCACATCTAATTTTACACATAGTACAACCATATTTTATGATAATTAAAAATAAACTTTAACTATTTCCAATAAGGTGCTTATTTCGTTGGCATTTTGGACGTGTTATTAATTTATACAGTTTTCCAGATAAGATAGGGCTCTCTAGGATATTTAATGAAATCGAATGTTTCAGAAGTAATCTCACTCGGACATTGAAAGTAGTTTAGTTAGTGGTGTATAGTTCTATAAGTTTAAAGCCATCTTATCGATAAGACAACGTAAGTATTTATATATATAATATATATATATGTATGTTTGTCGGTATTTGTTAGACTTTATATCGATCGTAAATGTAAAGTATTTTAGAAAAGTGATTTTTTTGTTGTTAATATAGTATTTTTTTTGGTGAAAAGTGTTTTGACCAAAAAACTGTGAATATTGGCGTATCTTGCCTAGTCTTTAGTTTGGAACTGATCGTTTTATATAAAAGTTTTAAGTATTCAGGCTTTACTTTTGTTAGTAAAAATTCTGGGATGTAATATTCTAGAGTGGGCACATGTGGGTACACAAAAAAATATGTCCTAGAATCAGTTTTTTAGTTTAGTATTTTTTACAAAGCTAATTAAATAAACAAATAAAAATATAAATTAAATATCATTTTAGTACATTATTATAGAAGACTTCTTAATATAGAAGAAAACATTGACTCATGACGCCCTATACAGAATACAGCATCTTTCTCTCTTATCTTTTTCTCCTTCTTTTTAAACGTAAAAAATACCTTATTTGGAGATAGTTGACAAATTATTAAATAACTTGGGCGCGCCGTGTGACATCTCAGTACGTATGACTTATTAAATAGTTTTGGTTGTCTATCTTCCACATAACTCGATAAAAGCTATAGTTATTATAATTATATATTTTGTTATTTAATAACTGTTATTTAAATAATAATATATTTAATAACACGTTATTTGTATTACCATTATTTTTAAATAATATAAAACGTTATAGACTGCTTTGTTTGAAACTGCCACTGTTGTTATATTGTTCTTTAAATTTAATTTTAGTTTTAAAAAGAAAATAAGTTATTTTAAAATGAATTTCAAGTAAAAAGTGTTCAAAAGTGATTATAATGTCAGATAGGATTGAAGAATTGTCAAAACGGTACAGGGAAAGTGTGTCTGAAGAACATGCAAGAAGTGTTGGTTAGTATGTAAAAAAATAAAATTATGATCTTTTTTAGTATCACGCATCCCCCATATAGTAGGGTAGATAAAGAATGGGGGATGAATTATTTTCATGTTCTCGCTCTGGTTGAGTTCCGTTCAGTTTGTAGGGAAAATCTTAACTAGGTTCCCACTGCTTAAGTCGCTTAATCGTTTACGGAGCCAGGTTGGCCGATGCAAAGAGCTTCTCGTGAAATGGGGGTACGAACAGAGGGATAAGTCACCCTGTGACTGTGGCGCCGATCCACAAACGATGGCACACTTACTCTCCTGCCCGAAATGTCCATTCACCTGCTCACATGACGATCTGATGGAGGCAACAGATGCCGCAGTCGACGTGGCTAAATACTGGCAAAATATGATATGAATTCTCCAATCATTGACACGAAGAAGAAGACTGCTTACCCTACTATATGCGAGATATAACATACAGTACAAGATTTATTAACCATGGTGTAAAACCTCAAGATATTTTTATCAGTTTGACGTTGTTAGATATCAATAAAACCTGGTAGCCTGTACGTTTTTAGTAATAGGAATTTTTAATTTTAAGTTACATATTTTAAGTAAAGACGAAATTGAAATGTAAAAAATATTTTTTTACTAACTAATATCATATAGCTTTTTGTATACAATGGGAAATTCACTATTTCTCTAAACATAATATACTTATTTAGACCCACAACATTCGTTGTTGTCATTTAAATTTATTTATATATTTGTCAACTGTAATTTTTAACCTAAATATTATTGATTAAAAATATGAAATTTATTATATTTAATATTATTTTTTTCTCTTCCAGGCCTGTTCCCGATCCCGGAGTACCCAGAATACGAATCCAGGCGAGGCATGTTGTCTACAGCTATCGACGTCATCCTGACGACGCTGCGTTACCTGGCCCCGGCTACCGTCCTCACGCTCTTTTGGGGACAGCAGAGTTTTTTGTTTAGGTTCCTCAAATATATTGATTGTGCGGTTAGATCTTGTAAGTATATAATTGATTCAAATAGGTTTTTTATTATAATTATTAATCTAGGTTGTGGGTTCCATTCCCATTCGGCGTAATGAAATGTTTAATACTTTCATTTTTTAGCTTTGGTGACAAGGCAGCCACGCAACACTCAATGCCTCCAGAATTTGTCGGAAATTTGGGTTAACTATGTTCCCACGTTCCCACTGCCTACCAATCTAATACTTAATCCTTAATCATTATTGCAATCTTTGTGTACGAAAAATCAAATTATTTAATACTTTGCCAGCGATCGTAATTTTTCTCTATATTGGAATATAAACTATACTAAACCTATACTAAATATCTCAAGCATGACTCTATTGCTATATTACGTAATTTACGACGCCGTTTGTTTGTAATCAGATATCTTGAAACACCATTAAATATATCGTTATCGTTGCGTTATTTATCCTTAAACTATGGATTTTGAACTATTTTTGTATAATGTATTTATGTTTTTAGACATATTAGTCTTTTTAGATAGAAAATAGAGTAGACTAATGCTGAAAAAAAATTATAAATATTTTTATAATATTAAAGCCATAATCGTGACGCAACGGTTCATACAGCGTTTAACTATAAACACCACGGTTATGAGTTCGATTCCCACTCGGGAAAACGAGTTATTTTAATTCCCTCGCTCGTGTGGGGCGTTAAGTGTCGAAATATAATGTTTTTTTTAGTTTCACGCTTATATATCATCATCCAGCATATAGCAGGAAAGGCAAGGGAAAACTAGTTTTAAGGCACTCTATTTCCCACATAGCATCCAAATATGTGTGATTGCGTGTTAATTCAAATGTTATGAACATTTATTTATTACCTACCTACACTTTACTACAATGAAAATAATTCCATTTATAAGTGTCTCATTTGAAATGGACAAAACATCAAAAATAGAGTGTCTTAACACTAAAATTTAAAAAACCGATAAGAAAGAAATATTAGCCACTATTAAAGCAAAAAGCTATTGACAAATACGTGCCCATAATAATATATACTGTACTGAAGACTAAAAAAAAATCAAATATATCACGTAGATTATTCAGAACGTAATCAGATGAAAAACTTAAATATAGTCACGTATAAGAATACGTATACGTATATACGTATGAGGGCAGTCGTGGTGCAGGAGCACAAGCCTGCGAGTGTAAACACAACTGGTGGTGGGCTCTATCCCACTCGAGAAAATGATAATTAATATTCTCATTTCCTCACTGTGGTAACGAGACGAAGCGCGGCGTTTAGTTCCGCCACTCAACAAGCAATAGGATTCAGAACGTAGTGTCTCAAGACTAGGTCCCCTTAGGCTCTCTCCTCTTGTCTAGTAAATGTAGGATGAAGCTGAAAGAAAAATATTCAAGTAGGTACATATTATGTAATGTTTTTATAATAAATTTAAAAAATTAAAGCAAGGTTTTTTTACAAAAATCTACTAAAATATTTAGGAACAAAACTACTTCGGGACAAAATTAAGCCGTGTTAGTACATTTAATTTTGCAAAATTCTAGTGCTAACCTCATTATATCATCATTACAACTTTTAGCAAGGTTAGTTTTACACAGTTAAAAAGAAAAGTTAGTAGGTTTTTTTGTTAGAAGTGGTGATCGCAGATTATTATATTATGTTAATGCCTTTCTTTCATACTATGGTATACCCTTTATGCCCATTTTAAAGGCATATTTTCTATAGCCTACTCTCTTTCCCGCATAGCAGGATAGAAGGGGAACCCAGTGCTAACACCTTCTGTTTCCCCCCTTTCCGCCGAAAATTAGAGGCATACTTAGTGTGTTGAGTAATGGAACTCAACTCGCTTTGAAGAGCAAGAAAATGAAAATAAATTATTACCCCGAATAGAAATCGGACCCTCAATCGTAGCATTTAACCTCACACATTATCTATATAATAAGTGCTGTATAAAAAAAACATAAAATATAAATAAAATATCTTAAATCATCTTCTAGTGTTAAGACACTCTGTTTCCCACTTTCTGCCGAATTCTGGAGGCATTGTTTATATATACCTACCTCTACATACAAATAACACTTAAAACTAATATTTAAAAAAAAACTTTCTAGTACTATTTTCAAGCGAGGAGCAAAAACAAGAAGTCCTAGAATGGCTGGCAGACGCAGGACCGGTGAGGGTGGACAGTTTGGACGTGGTATGGCGTCATGGATGGATTCTATGTGGAATTCTGGACTCAGCTTTACCTGGTGCCTGCGCTGGTCACCCACCGACGAGGCTCTCTTTGAAGCACGCTCAGGCTATCGCTGATAATTATCTTGGTGTAGAACCGGTATGTTACATGTAATTTATTATTTTATTTTGTTGTACATTTGTAAATATTGTTTGTTTTAGTGGAGTATTAAAATGTTTATTTTCTATATTTTAGTGTTGAGTTGTGAACGCTACACTAATTCTTTCAAATATATTAGTTAAAAATATATATTTAAAAAATTAAATATTATGTGAAAATAAGTTTGAATCAGGGTTCCGTCAGCGTCCCGATTATTTCCTCCTAAATTAAAAGTCCCGCTTTTCAATATTTTGTTATCTATTACACAATTAATGGCTAAATAATAAAAACTATAGTTATTACGTATTTTAAATTTTTTTCTATCGTTTCGTTTTTGGCGAAATAATCCCGCTTTTTTACTTTGAAACGGGGTTACGAAAACGAAGGGCATATGAAATATTTAATATTTTTATTTCGTCGCTCTCATAACAAAGCACGATGTTGAGCTCCAACACTGAACACGCTATCCCTTCTAAATTTGGCAGAAAGTAAATAACGGACTATCTTAACATTAAGTTTCCTGTCCTCCCTCTGCCTACCCTGTAATGTGAGGGATACAGCGTGAAAAAAATAAGAAAATTGCTAGCACATAAATAAAGCGTACTTATAGTATATTTAAAAAGTAAATTGACACCATTGTGACACAATAGTATAATGACCGAATGTAAACAAGGTGGTTCATTTAATTTAATGCACACTCGGAAGCATATTTGCATTATACTTTTTTTTTGAGTTGAGTTTTATTGTTGAAGTTCTACACTCAACTCAACTGAACGCTGTTGACTGATCTTACATTTTAATCTACCTTTATACATGTTTAGAGTAGTATGAAACATTTTCATATTACAAATAAAATTTGCAAGAGGTATAATAATATCACAGCTTAGTAAGTAGCAAGTAGTAAGTTATATGAATAAAGTGCTAATGATTTTATAATTATGGCTATGTGGTGCGATAAGAATGCACAACTAAAACAAACTTTTAGAATGTCTGTTTTCAGCAAGTAGCAGGGTAGGCAGAGGAAGCCTAGTGTTAATACACTCCGCTACTTACTTTCCACCATATTCTGGAGACATGTTGTTGAGTGGCGGAACTCAACGCCGCGCTTTGCCTCGACGCCAAAACGAGAAGAAAACATTAAATATTTAACTCACAACCTGTCGCGTTTACAGCCACGACTAGCACCACCTTACCTTTCTTACTTAAATTGTACGGATAATATTTAAAAGTATTAGAAAATAAATTTTCTACATCTTACACAACTGTCGGCATTGAATTTCACTATAATATAACAGTTTCAAATGTTGCGGTTAGCCACGCCAATTTAAATAGCTTTTTGTAGATATGGTATTGTAGTTTACGCTATTGTATTTTTAGAAATTAGTCTTGCAATGGAACTTTTAGACTAGATTCAAGTTAAAAACGCCTGGTGTACTGCTTTTTATCAAATTTCGATACTTCATTCAACGATAAATAACGTCTAACAGCATATATTTCTCATACTTTCATAAGAAAGAAACATAAGTTTGTGTTATAGTTTTGTATTTAGACATTTTTCTCGTTCCAGGCATTCACGCGACAGGAGCTAGATTTAAACGATTCTATAAGTAGATATCAAGAATGGAGGCTGATCAATTTCTTGGAGAGGATTCGAATAGCCCTATTAAAACTCAGGCCGTCTTCAAAAATCAACAGTCAAACCAATCAAAAAAGTACTCCTGATGATACACACTTCACACTCAACTACGTCGCGCGAGGGTCGGGCTTGGTGGCAGCGCAAATTGACAACAAAGTATATTTCAAAATTTATCCCACTGCTCAGCAATCTTTGGATCCAGGAGACATTAACATCATAATACATGGACCTAAAGATATCTATGGAACGACTGTGCTACCGCCAGTGCTTGGTAAAGCTCAGTTAATAAGGCAAAATTTATTAGGACTACAATCTAAATCGATTCACACCGAGAATGTACTTCCGATAACGCAAGGTACGACGTATCTACGAAGTTACGGAAAAAGTAACATGAGCAAAACTTATTACATACCAAAAACTAAATACGACATCGATATCGAAACCGAAATAATGCAAGATCACGCTAAAGTGGGCTATGTGGCTACTTTAGAAGGCACATACGAAATATCTATTACTAGCAAAGGACAAAATGTTGTGGGCTCTCCGTTTAAGGTAACAGCTTCAAAAGATATCGTAGGAATTTTAGAAAGAGATAGCTTTTGTCTTGAGGATGGAGAGGAAATCGACATTGTAGATATTAAAACAGACAAAAAAGTTGTCTTACGAATTGTTGATTTCGTAACAGAAAAAATGCTACTAAAAGAAAACGGGAGCTTAGAAAAAATTACCGAAGAGGATGCAAAATATTTATTGGAAAATGATAACATAAAGTCCAAGCATGTAGAGTATCCGAATGAGAAAGAAGAAAAAAACGTTGCTC
Source organism: Heliconius numata (assembly GCA_016802625.1). Classification (NCBI taxonomy): domain Eukaryota; kingdom Metazoa; phylum Arthropoda; class Insecta; order Lepidoptera; family Nymphalidae; genus Heliconius; species Heliconius numata. The sequence continues at coordinate 19,562 of JAEBDU010000090.1, forward strand.
CCATCATAGAACATAAAAAAGAATCGAATAAGTTTTACAAAATAGCGCAAAAAGTGTTAACACTAAATCGCGTTTGTAACTTTTTATCAAATGCAAATTGCAAGAATATATCTAAAAAAAATATTATTGAACTAAATAACAAACAGCATATACCAGATGTTGTAAATTCAACGTTTTGTGACGATAAAGAGAAGAACAAAAGCTATGCTCTGTCTGAGAAACGAGATCGAATTATTATCCCCGAAAATATATCAGTGTCTATTTTAACTGAAATGCCAAAACCGATAAGTGAAATAAAGATTAAGACTATGAATACCCCTAATATTAAAGAAGAAGGCTTTCTAGATGATAACTATAATACAATTACAAGTGATCCATTTGAAGATGATAACATGTCAGTTGATACGGTCCAGTCTTTTAATAATCCATTCCTTTGTGACATGACCGATCAAACTTATGCTATTGCTAAACAGTTTGGTTCCTTTATACCTAATGAGTACGAATCCAATAATTCACAAAATGAGGAGACCGAAAATGCTAATGTCAAATCATTTGATGAGACCAAATACGAAATAATCAGTAGAACTAAAAATCCATTTCATGAATATGTTGATATTGAGCGACCAAAAACACCTGTGTATAAAATCATTACAGGTAAAGTCACTGGGCGGGATGATTCTGTTTACATTGACCCACACATAGAAGAATCTTTTAATAACAATCCTCTTAATGACTTTACTAATCCATTTGTTGACCAGGATAACTCTCACACCTATCAAGAAAAGCCTGACTTTATTATCGGCGCGCCTGTTTCTTTACCACCAGTAATAAATGTACCATCATCAAATCCATCTTCAACAACAACAAAAAGTATCTCCGTAAAAAAATCTAACAGGAATATTGATATAAAATTTTTAGAATCAGATAAATTGAAAAATGAAAGAAAAATAAGTGGCAGTTCAAATAACTCCAATTTATACAGCAGTTTTGATTCTAACTTAACTGAAGATGTAAACATTACTCCAAATAGCAGCCCAGTGCCGTCCAGTACTGCCCATACAAACTCAAGCAGAGAAATGTCTCCTAGAAACAACACCTGGGACTCAGCATATGTTAGTATTGACGATAATCATTGCTCTTCCGAAAGTAATGTTAGTGAATTGAGTAGTAGTGACATGTTAAATAAGAGAAAGTCACAATTTTCTAGTGCGTTTTCCAAAATGGGTCCAGCAGAGAGGGAAATATGGCAGCATGATTATAATTTAAAGATTTCTAAAACTTTTGAAGATGATATTAAGATACAAAAATACGACGCTAAAAGACATGAATGTAAACCAATATACGAGGAAAATGAAAAAGCCATAACCGTAAAAGAAGTATCTGACATGAAGGATGAAATTAACGAAATGCGTATGGATCCAGTGACAGAAGCTTTTGCCGAACTTGACGATATCTATGATGAGATTATGACAAGGTCAGAAGTTAGTTCCGTGACAACAACAAAGGATAATCAGTCACAAAACTTGGAAATAGACTACACAGTTGAAAGTTACAATACACATGTCGATTCTGCATCTGAATTTAAAGCAGATGTGAAAAGACAAACGAAAATATTAGAAGGAAAGATTTCTGAGATTCAGGCAAGAGTAACTGAATCCATTTCAGCAAGTCGTTACCTTCATGTCAAAGAAAATTACGAAGAAAATAATAACGAGAATAAGGCTGGGGTTCAATTTGGAGATCAAACTTACACTAATATTGTGTCAGAAAAGAAAAAATATTGGGATGAAAAGATAAGACAGATTGAAGCGAAATCTGAAGAAATTAAAGCATTACAATGTAAAAGACGAATAACACTAAAACATATGCGTCGCAATGATTCTTTAAGTAAAAGACGAGGTAAGAAAATTGTACAAAACTTTTTGGGCACAAATCAAGACGAATGTGATAAATTGTCAAAACCCTATGCGCGCTCGGATACTTTTGACTCACTTAATGACATTGAAGTTATTGATAGCGAGATAATAAATAAAAATGATCAAAATTCCACAAATGAAAACGAAGCATTAACATGCTTTGGTAAAATGACATTAAAGAATAAAGAACACTCTTTGATCGATACATTTAAGCACATAAAAGTAAGTAATGATATAAATATGGATACCGATAGCGATGAACAAAATTCTAATTCAAATTTACATTTAAAACAAGAATTATCTGAGAAAGTTTTTCAAGCATTCGAAACTAGCCCCAAAAGATTTTTCGGAACGTCTAGAAAGCATATTCTAAATAAAATCGACACTTTTTTAGGATTACCGGATAGTGAAAATGATAAGAAAAAAATCGTCGAAGACGTAAATCACGAAAGTGGTCTAGTATCTAGTCGAATATCACTATTTCATAGTATATCACAAACAGAAGAATTACCTTGGGCGCGCCGTAAATGTAAATCAATGTACAACATTCACCAAGACAGTGATAAATCTATATATTTAGATACTAAATCTACATTGGCTAATCGGTCAATGGTAAAATATTCTATAGACTTGGAAAAAGAAGACTGTTTAAAGCCTAGTAAAGACAGCTTTCAAGACAAATTTCAAAGTCCACTGAAAGAAAAGCAAGTCAAAATTACATACGACATACAGAATAAAAGCTTTGATGAATCCCTATACATGTCTAAACCAAGCACTTATGTTAAAAATACTATAAAAGATTTAAATAAACAGAATCAGTTTCAAAATAAGGAAAAAACTTCAAAACTCAAGTCCATTAGCAAGTCCGAAATGGATATATTTAGTAAAGTGGGCAGTGCTACTGTAGACGAAGACTTGGAAAAACATAAGTCTTATGAGGAATTACCAAAAATAAATGTGAAAAATTTCATATCACTTTATGAAGATGTATCTAAATCGAGTAAAACCAGTCCAACACGAACTATCAGCAGATCTAATTCTATGAGATCTCCTAATAACATGCAAATTTCGAGTTCAATTCCAGGTAATTATATTTAGCGTATCTTTAATCTGTCATATTTTTTAACGTAAACAACCAACAACCTTCCACTACTCCTATTATAGAGATGTGTATATAATTTAGGGGGAAAAAGATTTACTAAAATAACGTCTGCTTTGGTGTTACCATATAAATGTATAACTAATAAACACCATATTAAGCCAGTTAAATTATTATTCAACTATCATAGTACATACATGGTCTCGTACCTATTACGCCACAGTAACACACGTAAAGAGAACTTTTGAATTCTTATAATTTAATATTGCAATAAACTACACACATATTCTTTTTACAGGAACTCCAAAGAAATATAGCACATCAGTCAACGAAATTACAATGCATCTTACACTACCATCTAAAACAAATAAAGACGAAGCCGTATCATCGGACAGACGAAGAAGAATATTATCAAAAGACAAGAGCTTCGAAATATTTAGTAATGATAGTGCGAGTACCTCTTTAGATTTTGAAGTTATTTCAAACCAAGACCAAGAAACTAACCGTTTAAGCCTTTCTGATATTGAAATAGAAATTATTGAAAAAGAACCTGAAATAAATACGGAACCTGTGATTGAACCAGAAGCTCACATAGAGTATAAGAATCGTTTTACTAAAGCGAAAAAATATTTTCAGTCGTTGGAAGAGCTTAGAGAGGAAAATAAAGCAATGAAATTAATAAAACATAGCTTATTTTCCAGCAGCCAATCTACTGAATCTCTCGAAGAAAAGAAACCACGAAGAAAAAGTAATATAAAGAAATCACGATCAATGCCATCTTCAGAAATAGCAAAAATTTGGAATCAAATGCAGGAAGAAAAAGAGGCTGAAAGTAAAAAATTAGTCAAAATATCAGAAAAGTTTAATGTGGATGATTTGTTTGAAGATGTAATGGAAGGCAGGTTGAGTAGACAAGGAAGTTTGAGAGGAATACCCCACAAGAAAGCTGTCCTTGAAACATTTAAGTCTATGGAAAATATAGCTGATAGTAACCTGAATTCGTATGAAATGGCAGTTACTCAGCTAAATGAATTTGCGCATGAAAATAAGATAAAAAATGCGCAGACTTACCTAAGCGAATATCCATATTTACCTACAACTGATCCGTCCAAGTATCATTCAAGGTTAGACCCTAATGCTTCTGGCCTAATAACACTAAAGGAATTAAAAAAGAAGCCTAGAAGAAACAGTGTGCCAGATCTAAGACTAAATCCGACTTTTACAGCTGATTTATAGGTGGATTATAAGCAGTATTTTAATGTACCTAATTTTTTCTTTGATATTTTTTTATTAATTTTTCATGTCATGTAACATTTTGAAAATAAATTCATATAACATTGTATTTCTAAGTTGTACAAGTACTTGTACAGATATTGGATCTTCTATTAGTTTAAGTTATCATTGTAATTATTTATTTTACAATAAAATTTATGATTGAACAATTTATTTTTATTAAAAATATATATACAATTGAAAGGAGAAAACAAGACGCCATTCTAAAGGCATTTTCTTAATACTTTGACATGAATATTTTATTATAAACAACAATTGAATATTTAGGTAAAATTGTAATTATTATTTTTTTAATTGCCATTTTGTTTTACTTTTAATTAATATATTTCTAAAATACATGCCATGACTTTGATTGTTATTTGTTGCTTCGAGGAACAACTTAAAAAAATAATTAACAAAAAAAATTTCAATTATTATTTATCTATATAATATGTACAATTATATATTAAATTATATATTAATTTCTCATTTAATATGTATTTGTACATAGGAAGAGGTAGTGTGAGCCCTCCTCGCCTTCAACCAAGCGGTAAGTTTGGGGTCGTTCCTGTCTCCCCTCGCCTCCAGCTGTTGGCAATACGCCTCTCTTATAATTCTGAACGCATCAACACTTCTGTAAGGTAGTTTTGTTATGGGATCTATGTAGCGTGCTGGCCTCCTAGAAATTGGTGAAAAAAAGGATAATTTTAAACTTTTTCAATGTTAAATGGGGAAAAATTAATTAAGAAAACTTAATATAAATTTTTATGTAGCTATATTTGAATTTGTACTATGTTGTGATAAGATCCATAAACAAATAGAAATATAGTTAAAAAAATGGTGTTAAGTAAAAAATACATATTTACACTACCTATCTATTTACCATACAATATATTTTATCTATACAACATTAATGCTTTTTAGCGTTGAGCTCGCCTATTTTACATTTTTTATTTTATTTTGTGCAATAAAGAATATAAATAAATAATAATGTAAAGCTAAAGAGTTTGTTTGGTAGAACGTGCTAATCAGAACTAAATCAAAAAATACAATAAAATAGAAAAATATATAAGAAAAAATGTTATTGGTGGGATTGAATAAACCGCTTGAAAAAGCCGCTAGTGGGTCGATAGTATATAATAAAAAACAACTCACTTTGTAACTGCACATAATAACTCCCTTCGTCGTTTAGGTTTCCTTCGTGGGAAGCAAGCATTGAATGCCTTGTTCTTAATATCATTCTCAAAAGACAATAACGTCCTCTCATGATATTTTATATTTTCCTTTGGTTTCGCTGGTTTCTCTTCTTTCCTGTGTAATTTTTTTTAAAACAATTTTATTAGTTTTACCATTTTTTAGAGTTCTGCACCTCAAAAGAAGACTCTTATAGGATCATTTTATAGATTTGTCCATCTGTCAAGACCATTTATCTCGAAATCGCACAGAGAGATAACTAGCTAAAATTAATATCAAATATTCCCTTTGGAGGACAGCAAAATAAATTTATAATTCAACGCAATGAAAATATGCATCGTTCTTGCTACATTTTATATAAAATATGCCACGTCTGCAAAATGTTTATTATATTGTATTTCTCTGGACCATAAAATGAAATTTTCACGAAATGAAAACTTACAAAAGAATAAAAGGAAAAAATCCGAAAAGAAACAAATATTTCATAGAAAATGCGCCCGACAACTTAACACTTTAACAAATGCTTGGGATCTTTTATTAGTTGAACTTCCCGTTTACCTTCAATCCCGAAATTAGTATGGTATTTAAAATATTTTTCTATTTATTCTCTTCTGAGATTGAGTGACATAAAATTCAAAATAGTAGAAAAAAACTTGATTAACTGATTAACTAAAACTGGATTTTTTTATAGGCAAACAACAAACAAACAGATAAAGAACCACAGTGAAGTGTTTTAGATTCATTATATAAAAAGTTTTTTACTCACATTGTAACATTTTCAATAGTTATTTCTTCATCTGGTCCTACAAAATCTACGTTCATTTTGGTTACTTCACTTTTATTTTCATCTTCAGCTTTAGGTTCCGCCATCGTTTGATTAGGTTCACATATATCATCACCTTCTGTTATACCTAATAATTAACAAGAATTAAGAAACAAAAAAAATGATAATTCTTTTATTAATATTTTATAAATTTATGTTTTTTATAATATGAATAAAATATATAAAAAAAATTAAAAAGTTGTAGAAAAAAAGACATGAACTGGGAGACAAGAATTGGGTATGGGTCAAAATATGATCCAATATCTCTAGGTATAAGGGAACCTGGGCGCCTCGTGTAAGGACACTTGTTCCCATTAAGATTCTTCCGTTCCCCACTTTGTCGGATTCTGGAGAAAATGCGTCTTGAATCTCGAAACTCAACGCCGCGCTTTGCCTCATTAGTAACGAGCGAGAGTGAAAACATTAAATACTTCATTTAGTGGAGTGAGAATCGAACCCACATGTCTATACTTTTAGAAACAGAAAGTCATTAATTAATAAGAACAGCTAAAATAAAAAAAATGCATATTTTTTTAAAGAACTTTAACAATTAAAGCTTTTAAATTAAAATATTTAAAAATAAGAATAATACATACTATCTTCACTTTTAATAATATCACTTAAATTAAATTCAGTGTTAGTTACAACACTAGCATTATCTTCCGGGGTCACTTCAGTTATTAAAGGTACGGCAAACGAATGATATCTGTAATTATATTCAAATAATTATTTGTGACCATTGCGCTGCAGTAAATACGGAGACTGTGAGGTCTGATCCCTGGTAGGAGAAACGATTATAACATAAACTATAAAACTACTTTCGTTTTTGCTCTCTACTTTTGTTTTTAATATTTTTGAACTGTTTTAGCTTTACGCTGTAATCCATTTAGCTTTATACTGAGTACCTAGCCTTCATCAACAGACATTTCATTCTCAATAAGACATTTTCATTCCCCACTTCCCGCGGAATTCTGGAGACACTGCGTGTTATAAGGTGGAAATCAACGCTCCGTTTTGCCTTGTCACAAAGTGCAAAGAAATAAAAACATTTTATATTTTATTTCCCCGTGTGGGAGCCGAACCCACAACCGTCGCATTTGCTGTCGCACCCTTGTACGTATATAAAATCAATATCTTTGATAATTAATATTTCATTTACCGTATAACTGGTCCCGTTATAGTTTTCTTTATAGGTCTTATCTTTTTTCTTTCCAATTCACTTTGTTCAAATCTTTCTGCAAATATCAAATAAAAGTGTATCATAGTAGTAGTATATTATAAAGTATATTATACTTAGTGGGTTCAATACCCACTCAAGGAAACATATTTTATTGCCTCTGCACCACAAGTTGCTTCAAATGCATTTATTTTTATACAGTATAGATTTTGTGAGTTACACCACTCAACACACACAAATTAACTAACTTCAGAATTCTACGGCAAGTTAGAAATGGTGTGTCTTAACACTAGGTTCCCTCTGCTTACCCTGCTGTGCGCGGGATACAGCATGAAGCTAATTTTCTTTTTGATTTGATATATTTTGACTAAATATGAAAATATGCAACTATTTCTTGGTATTTATAGTTTATATGCTGCAAACAGTTGAGTTGTTTTGGTTGTTATAGAAAGTTGTGACAATGTTATTTAGAATGTAAAAGCATAGTACAGACAAAAAATTAAACCAACCAAAGTTGGAATTAAGTCAAGTGCAGTAAGTATATTTGAAAGAACTAAATAAATTGAAAAAACAAATGTCATGTTTAAAAAAAACACATACCTAAGCTTTTCAAATTTTCCTTCTCAGTTATAAGTGCTTCTTCTAATAACTCCTCTTGTGTTAGAACTCTTTCTTCTACTTTTTTGGGTTTTTTCTTTTTCAATTCTGATCTTATTTTAATTCTTTGTAATGTTTCAGCTGATTTCACTGCTGTACTTTGTCTTATTGATTTTCTTTCTGAAATTAAGGATATATTTAGAAATAAATAAAAATAATAAAACATATTAAGGCTTTAATTGTAATTTTATAAGTTTCACGCTGTATTCCAAAGATAGCAGGGTAGGCAATAATCTCCACGAATTGCCCAATTTTGAGACATTGCAGGTTTAGCGGTGTTCAACACAACAGTTTGTCTTATTTCCAGACTAAGAGAGTTTTATTTATAAGATATGGATGATTAATAAATGGTTAGATCACTTTCCGCCGAATTCTGAACACATTGCATGTTGAGTGGTGGAACTGAATACCACACTTTGCCTCAATACCAGAGCAAGGAAATGAATGTATTAAAATAAGTGTAATTAAAAATATTTAATTGTGGGAATACCTATAGATGTGTCCATAACAGATTTGTCAATTTTATCCTCTCTTTCTGAATCATCTTTAAGTTTAGGTTCCTTCGGCTTTCTTGGTATTGCCCTTTTAACTTTATCAGATTTCTTTTTCCTATTGGGATCCTGTGTATTATACACATTAGATAATATTATTTTTGAATTAAACACTTAAAGCATTTCAATAATAATTTTAATGAAATAGGAGTAAAAGTAATTGCTTCAAACATACCTATATAAAATATTTTTATGAGGAAATTAGAAACAATGACATAATAAATGTGCTTGTGTATATTTTTCACATTTTCCTTTACATACTGGCATTAATATGGCAGTATATGGAGAATGAATATAGTATTAAGGCCCACAAGACTGCATAGTGGGTGGTAGCATTTAATAACACACTTGTCTCCTGAGAAGAGTGACGATAAAAAAATAGCAATCTCTTGAGTGGAACCGAACTTGCATGAGAATATTTTATGACATTACCTTATAAGCTTTAGTATTAACTTTTTTCTTTTCTTTCGCTTCCGCCTCATGATCTGACGTTGGTTCATCATTTTCGTCAATATCAAAATCGGAGTCAACTACATCGTCTAGTTCTTTTTCTTGGCTAAAATAGAGAACATATAGTTTTAAGTATTAACATACAAAACATTTATGAAATTAAACATTAATTATTAAAATGTAAATTTAAAATTATAAACTTTTAAATTTTATTGGCCTAATCATATAAGTGTATATGTATATTTCAATAAGTATTTATAAACAAATGGACAGTATTTTAAAATATATGTATTAAGTAGCTATAAAAATTACTATTTAAAAATATAATGATATATTTGTTTACTGAAACTACATTTAATTTAATTTATTTACATATAATCTCGATCTTCCTCTAGTTCCTGAAAGCCGCCGTAAGTTGTTTTATAAAAATCGTCCTCCTCCTCTTCGTCTAACAATTTCGCCATACGATTCCCAGCGTTAGAACGACGCTCTCTTTGAGCCATGGTTGTAAAATTAATTTATACTATATAATGTATCATAAATAAATAATAATTTACAAATTAATTTAGCCGAATTTGTGATTAATAAAATAAATAAGCGCAAAAGCAAAAGCGATGCACTTTTACAGATTAAAAATAATTTTGACAGTGACGTTTCTTAAAATAATTGCCAGTAAAAAAAATGTTATAAATTTAATAAAAAAACTTATAAATGAATAAAAAGAAAAATACCGGTAAATATATTAATTTACTTGTAAAGCTAATATATGCAACTCTAAAGTTAAAGGAAAAAGAAATCGCAACTCAGCCGCTCATTTGGGAAAAGATTCTAGATTGTAAAGAAACTTTTGCGAAAATAAATTAATAGAACTACCTCGCTAAAAAATCGTATTTTGCGACGCGAATTTTATTTAAGATTTCTCTTAAAATCTTACTGAGCGAATAATTTGTCAAAATATCTAATTCTGCGCCAATAAACACGTAAATAACACATTTAAACACAATAAAATTACAACAATTGCTCGGTAATCCCTTGCAAATTACTATATAAAAAAACATGTCTTTTTGGCCTGCACGTAAAAATTACATTTTTAATTAGTTTTTAACCTTGGTGTAAAGCTAAAAATTTGAATTGAATGTTTAGACGGGTGATTACATGTGTAAATTCCAGATGACATGTGTGGATATCAGATCATATGATTGGCTGTGAGATTTCATGTGTGGATGTGAGATTACATTTGTGAATATAAGATCACGTGTGATTTTGATATCTCATGCGTGTTGTCATATTATAAGTGTGGATGTGAGATCACAATTACGGACGTGAGAATACATATTTCAGGGATGTGAGATCACATGTGTGTATTTAAGATTACAGGTGTAAATCTGTGTTGTATGGATTTGAGATCACATATGTGTATTAAGTTAATGATGAGAGGTCATGAGATCAAATGTCTTGATGTGATAATACCTATGCAAGATCACATGTGTTTGTCATGTGATGTACATGGTGCAAACCAGACGAGATCAATCTCTGTGACTTGCCTCCCACTAGATGTGCCCTGAGCTTACTAAGACGTACTTTCTGCATATCTTTTTACTGTTTACAACTAAATAGTGAAAAAAAACATTCAATGCATTTTTTTATATAAATTAATAGGTTTAGTTACGTTTTGAAAATGTTTTAAATCATTATATCATTAAATTGAATTACACAGGACGAATAAAACAAAGGAAATATTTTGTGCTCTTTATTCAATTTTAACAGTTATAATAATGTTTTATTTCAGTCATCGTTAGTTGTTATCGGAAAAAAATCTGGTTTACAGATTTCATCGACCTTAAACACACTTTTAATGTTTGCATGCATTATATTACTATAGACGTCGAGTTGGTATTCATACAAAATTCTAAGTATTATAACAACTCGATTTAATATAATTTTAAATTTAGTACATTATCTTAATGGTATTTAAAAATTAATAGGTAACTATTATCTTTCATTGTTCTTTTACTGTCGTTTCAACATCATTTTATATCTTAATATATTTTCCAAAAATTTCTACGAGTGTTTAAACGTCTTTGGATACGAATAACAATAATAATTCTTATAATGTTAATGAACAAAAGTATCATAATCAAGTATAATAATTTAATCGTAAAATTAAATAAAATTATTTATTCCTATAATATTATAAGTTCAAACGTTCATTTACGTAAAATAAATCTAGTGACTTTTTAAAAAAAAAAACTATAATAAATTAAAAAACAGTGATGGAATGTTTAAGAAGGGTTAGGGATAGTGATGTACATATATTATTGAAAATACTCTTATTTAAATATAATAATTATTACATAATATATAGATAAACTCTCACACTCTTTTATATATTGGAGTAGCACTAAATAGAGCAAATAAATTAATAAACCTTTATTCTAGCTACGCATTAATAAATGTAAAATTTTGTTATTATTATAAAATTTAGAAGAACATGATAAATTATAAATGTCAATCTAACAATAACTTAGTTTAACAAATTAGTCTAAGACTATAAATTATAAATCTATAACACAAATTCATTAATTTTTCATTCTATATCTATGATACGTGTTACTTCAAAAACATGCTTTGCATACATCTTTTCTGAATAAATTCTATTAAAATTATTTAAAAACAATCCATAAGTACATATGTCATACATATTAGTAAATAGTGTTATTTGATTTCTCTATCAATATTAAACATTGAAATATGTTTTGAAATAACGAAACATCTAACAATTTTATATATTGGAATGAATTTGTCTAATTATATATATAAGTAAGAATATTCTTTTATTTCATAATATTTTGTATATTTATCATATTATTACATATAACATGCGCGAAGCACCTTTTTAAAGAAGTTCGATAATAAAATATTGTAGATAAAATTTAAAAAAACACCTCATTCTCTTAAATATTTCTTTCTTTTTTTTACTGGATTGCAAAATAAATATAAGCATGTTACTTTTAATAATTTTCCTATTTTAATAAATGATTACATGACGTTTTATTGATAATATTTTTTTTCTAAATATGGCAACACTATTGTAACCTCAAACGAAATAGTGCTACTCGCACGCCATTACGTCACACACTTATTAATAAATTCAATATTGTATATGTTAAATTTAACTACATTTATACTTATATGATTACTTAATATATTACGAATTTCTTTAAAGTTTCAGAAAACATTATTATAACACATATGTAAATAAATTAGCTGAAGGTACTTCTTATAAACGCTAATAGCGACATTTAAATTAAGAACGATTTGCTAATACATAAAAAAAACAGAGCTCTTGTGATTGTCCAATACAATATAAATATCAATTTTATATGCAGGTATTTTAAAATATATTAGGTGTAAATTAAGAAATATGCTATGACAACGCTTAATTTAAACACTTTGTTCATAAGAAACGAAGGTATTGAGCAAAAGAGGTACAATACCTGCATGTAAAATATTTTAAATAAATAAAAATTTAGAACATTGTTTTTCATTTATCTCTTACAGCTAATATTCTTAAATTAACAATATTGAAAGTGAGATAAATAGTAAAATTCGCTACTAGGTAGTTTTCTTTTATACAGGAATGCTTGAGTGCTGAGAGTGAATGAAGAACGAGTGAATGACACAATAAGGCGATCTTTTTTATGTATGTATAGTACTGTCGACGAGTCGTGAACGTCCTGAAGATAGCTGTAGAAGAACCATACCATACCATAGCTGTAGATGACTGAGCAGGTTAGATTTTAAGATTAGTTTTTACTTTTAATTATTTTATAATATATACTTTAGGGCAGCAACGACTCGTTGACCGTATTGTATAAACATATGAATATTTATGTTATATAGCTCAGAATAAAAAAAGAAAACAGTTGCAATAATTACAGTGATAGGAAGTTTATTTTATCTATTATATTTATTAATAACGCAGTTGATCCTCATATAAATATAAAAAAGTGTTTAATCAGAATATGCATCGCCTTATTGAAATTAAATTATACAAAAAATAAAAAATAAATCTAAAATAAAAAAGATCTCACGGCCATGAAAAATATGAATGTAATGCTTATTTTTTTAAATTTTTTCATACTAATTCAATAAATTAAACTTTTTTATAATGATAACGTTTTTCCAATGAAGTTTAAATTCTATCATTATTCTATAAAGCTAACAATAAAAAAAGAAAACAATAAATAATAATAAACAAAACAAAATACTATAATGTTCCTTGCAACCCTGTGAATTCTAAAAAACTGTGATATAATAATAAAAAAGGTTTTCCAACTAAGAAACAATAAAAAAAATAGTTAATCCAACCATACCTTGTTAATCAATGAATAACAATAAACAACAGTCTGTCGTAGTATCGCGCTTTTTCCAGCATATCAAAGAAGACAGAGAGAATATAGTGTTAAGACACTCTGTTCCCACTTCTGTTCTGTGATGAGTGGCGTAACTCAATACCGCGCTTTGCCTACTGGAGAGGGGAAACGAATATACTTTAAGCGATCATTCCCCGAATGGAAATCTATATTCAACAATCGAATAACGAGAAATGCCATTTAAATGAAAAATAATAATAACCCTATTTTATAATTGAAATATTTGTTTTTTTAATGGAAATTGAATCTTAGTTGGACAACCGTAAACACTTATAATAGGATAAATCTTAGATTTAAATTTTGAAGTAAACATTTGAGCTACAGTACACTCTAAAGAGTTATTCCCTCCGTTTTAAATTATCTAATGTATATTATAATAATATTATGTACACAATTCTAAAAAGTCCCAATAAAGATGTCGTCAAGTCAATTATTGGCACTAAATGTTTTTGAGCGTCATCGTACCAAATTCGACTTCGTATATTTATTTAGTTATTAAAAAAAACTATAACACGATAAACAATAAAATAATAACACGCAAATATTAGATATCACAAAACACTAAATTAATACTTTTAATTAAGTAACAAATTTTAATGTCTTTTGACGAAATTATTTTAACTAACAAATTCTTAAAACAACATTTAAACTGACATACCCAGTTCACTATTTTTTTTAGCTTCACCCTATATCCCGCATTTAGAAGGCAAACGAAATTAAGTATTAAGATATTTCGTTCCGTGGTTACGTCCAATTTTTAGACAATCCGACAATTTAGCGACTAAATTATCAATGATTCATCCCCTTAAATGAGAATCGAACCTACAACCGTCGGGTATATAGTCAGACAATGCCCTACTGCACCACGACGGCTAAGTTTGAAATTGACAAAGGACAACTAAGTATGGACTTATCCATACTAAAACGTCAATATCAGGATATGTCTAGTTTAAATATATATCTAGCCATTAAGGATAAATTTCTCAAATCGACAGTTCTAACTTTTATCGTCGTTGTATACTCATCTTTGAAGGTCAAAGTCAGAAATTTAATATATATATTTTTAAAGTTGTTATATTTCCTTTTTTATGACATATAAAAAATTATAACTGAAACAATTATGGCACAAAATATTACAAATCAATTGTACTTTATAAGTATTGATGTATTTGTATAACGGTATAATCTAAAATGGACACAAATTTTGAATTCATATCAATTATGAGAAATAATAATTACTAACAAAATTAATTCATAAATAAAAACAACCAACCGTTGTACTGTGAAATAATACAAATAATTTTGTATGTACCTATTAGTGACAGTTGACAGTGCAAATTATTATTTTTTGAATATAACGTTTATTTATTGTATTGTAAAAAAAATTAAATGATAAACTATTACTCTTACAAATTATTAAAACTTTAGTAAAATTAAAAAAACCAAATTAGAATAATTTGAACCACCCCCAACACAAAATCTTAATCAATTGTTAAATTATTAAATATAAGAAAAAAACTCAAAACCTATCCACGAGCTACCAAACCTATCAAATCACTTAAAACATTCTCAAAAATTTAAAACAAATTAAAAATAATACCAAAATTCTTTTACTTTCAAATAACACAACACCTATCAACCTGTCAACTATTATGAACTATTATAAATCCAAATCTGTATTGTTTCTATTCTAAGGCGTTCCAAGCGTGCCTAAGTTTAACACTGATGACAATTTAAAAAAAAATAACATAACCCCAAAAGAAACACACGTGTCAATTGTCAAAATAAAAAAATACTAAAGTGTCAGAAACTGTCATTGTCAAAATATAAAAGTTAACTGCCAAAACATTATAAAAAGTGAACTTTTTGACAATAGAGTTGTATCAACTCAATTGTCAAACAGCACACATTTGTCAACTGTCAAAAACGTCAAAAACTCACACTTATCAACTGTCAAAATCAAAATGACAACTCCAGCGAAGTGTCGTAAACACTCAGCCCTCAATAGACCCACGACACGGGCACCCACTGCGGTGCGGAGCGCATGCGCGCGAGCGCGGCCTCCAGCTGCGCCAGCGTGTCGTCGATGTCGTTGTTGACGATGGACATGTCGAAGTAGTGCCCGTACGTGCGCCGCAGTTGCTCCGACTCGCGAGCCAGGACCTCTAGGGAGCCGTCATACTGGGGGGAAGATAAAAATAAATAAATAAATATATGTATCCCGCACACAGCACAGTAGGCAGAGGGAACCTAGTGTTAAGACACTCCGTTTCCCACTTTTTGCCGAATTCTGGAGGCATTGTGTATTGAGTGGTAGCACTCAATGTCGCGCTTTGCCTCGACACCAGAGTGAAGAAATGGAAATTTGAATTTAAGTAAATATTTCATTTCTTTGAGTGGGGATCGAAGCCACAACCAGCTGCGTTCACACTAACACTGTGTGCTCCTGCGCCACGCCAAAAAAAAAAGATTGTTATTATAGTTATTATTAGATAAAACATTGTTATTGCTAAAAGGTAGAGATAAATTAGTGACAGGGCCGTCGCGAAACAGCGGGACAACATCTGATTGTAAACACGACAGTGACAGTTGTGGGTTCGATTGTCACAAAAGTAAATCAATTTCACTTCCTCAGTCTTATAAGAAAACAAAGCAGAACGTTTAGTTCCAACATTCAAAAAATCAATTTCTCGATAAAAAATCTTATGCCCATTATAACAAGAACTGCAAGAAAAATCCAACTCACATCAGCAACATTGTTAAGAGACGGTGCAGCTACGAACACGACGTAAGGCGCAAACTCCGCAGTACGAAGTATCTTCAGGGCCTGGGGCTCCACGTCCAGGATGGCGATGCGACGTTCAGCGTGAATGCGACGTATTGTTTCCAATTTCGTTCCATACATCGCGTCCTCGTGTGTGCCTGAAATAACTTAATTTTATATAATCGTGGTCTTATAATACTTATTTGGAACATGTATAAAACATTGAATGCAGCTGGATTCCAAGTCGCGCCTCTCGGAAACTGTTCAAACGTTCTGCCTACTAAGCCATACTGTATAATATGTTCCTTCACCAAGGGTTCCGTATCATTTTCAGGGTAATAAGTCAACGGGAAATACAATTTCTAATAGTTGACAAACTTTAGTTTGCGGACGTGTACAAATTTTTAGTTTGTACACTCAATTTGTGTGAAAGAAACAAATGTTTTTTTAATAATCTCTGTTATGTTGTTTTCTGTAATGCATTTTCATTTTTCGATTTACTTAATTAGTACGGTAAATTCTGACTTCATACCATTTTTTTAACTGTAAGGGCAATTGTAAGTATCCTATAGGTTTTGATTACTCGGCGAATTTTATACAAAATTTAACAAAAACGATGCTTAAGTGCTCTTATCTTTTGAATGCATTGACTTAGAAGTTTAATTTTTTCTGTAATCCGAGGACCATAAACCTCGACATTTAATATTAATCTTCACGCAATCTCGAGATTAATGGTCTTGACAGATGGACAGATGTAGTTATAACAAAAGATTCCTATAAGGGTTCTTCTTTTTTATTCAGATACCTACGGAACTCTAAAAAGATAAAAGAATATAAAACTTTCAATTTACCATATTCCAAGTATTCGTTAGCGGCTATGTCGGCCATCATTTCGTCGTGTGTCACGAAATAGTAATGTCTGCCGTTCTCTTCGTCCGCCCGCGGAGGTCTTGTTGTATCTGGAATACACATATATTTATTTTAAAAAAAATTTGTTGAATTCGTAAAAGGTTTAAAATTATATCATATTAATTGATTTTAATTCGATGGAGTTTATAAATATATATATATGTATATATGTAGAAGGAAGAGATTAGAACAGGTCCAATAAGAGTCATTTGTCAGCAATCTCCTACATATATATTATTCCGAGCCGGCAGAGAAAACCAAGCTAAGAAATTCCGTTCTTCGTCTCCAGTCCGAATTCCAGACATTGCGTTTTGAGTGGTGGAATTCAACTACGCAAAGGATTAGTTCCGATTATTATAACATATTATAATAACGTAGAAAAGCAATTATTATTATGGAATAAAATGAATCCGCTAGTAATAAAATTATATTCTTTTCACTCACCACATGTGTGTGTGTTCGTATTTAAATGTTTTTTTTAAACGTTATTCCAATATTAACAAGTAAAAATGTAATAAAATTTCATATATAAATAATATTACACGTAACAGGAATTTTAATACGTTGAATTTTGTTTTGTGATAAATAATTTAAAAGTTTTAGAATCAGCGAAAAGCACTCTTTCTGGTCAAAGCATTATTTTGTACAATGAATGTTCCATAACAAAGCTTTGTTAATATTAAAAGTACAACCGAATGAAAGTTTTACATAACAAACATATTAGGGCCAATGCTGACATAGGTATAGCTTAATTAACTATTTTGGACTTATTCTTCAAAAGGAGTGGGTTCTTATCTTATTTATATTATTTTATTATTTGTTATCTAACCCAGAATGGGTATTGAACCCACAAACGCCGCATTTACAGTTAGACGCTCCTGCACCATGGTCGCGTCGCTTTTATTAGACTTTCAACAATCCATACCTATATTATAAATTCGAAAGTAACTCTGTCTGTCTGTCTTATACGTAATCAGGGCCAAACCGCTAATTTAATTGTGATAAAATACTCATATAGAGATACTTGAGGGTCTCGGGATGAACATAGGATACTTTTTTTCTCATATTAGTAATATTATCTATATATACCAATATATTAAAATACTTATTAATTTGACATGCTATTTATTCCGCCATGTTAATAACAACCGTCGCTGTGCGACCGTTGCTAAGCAACGATTTGCAAAGTTTGTTGTTAGAAAACGTCACCCAAAATGAGCTTGCTTAACGCATCTCTCTATTGAAAACTGAAAATAACTTCATAAATATATTTAATAAATATTCGTATAGTTCAAGCGGGCGTAGCCGCGTTCGGGTCCACTAGTTTATAATATAATGAAATAACAACTCTTTTATTTTCGTATCACTGGCACAAAAGCTTTCACGTGTTATCTTCAAAGACCGTAATGTACTTAATGTATAAAATATAAATCATACACGTGGTTTCGCTCGCTTAAAGTTATTGTTTTATTATAGCCACGTTGTCTATACGTGGAATATTTATGAGAAAAACTATATTTCGATTATCCTTTATAAATATAATAAAAATTGGAAGAATAACTTTTAAAACATTTGTCTCTTTGTTTTTGCTTTTATGCACAGTAAAAGTTAAATTTATGTAAAAAGAATGACTTACGCGGTATAGGATAAGCATAATTATCGGGATGACGTGCAATCAAAGTGTTCTTGATGTGACGGCGTCCAACGCCGTGCGCGCCGAGCAGCACTATTGTTTTCCTTTGGAAAGCTGTAAATATTGTGTTATTGATTTAGTATTTTTTACTGTTTCACGCTGTATCCCGCATATAGCGGGCAGGCTAGACAGAGGAGTCTATAGTTGAGACACTCCGGTCCCTATGCACCAATCAATTTTTAAGATATTATGTGTTGAGTGGTGGAACTAGTTAATTAAAAATTATGCAATACACCGAGTGAGAATCGAACCCAAACGTCGTCGTGTTAACAGATATACGCTACGCCGCTGTTTTCATTAATAAAAAATAATAGCCTTTAACTCTACATAGCGGCCTAGTATTTTATCACGCTCTCTTCATTTCATATCATTAATATTAGAGAGTGAGAAATCACTTACATGGTAGTTTAACGACCTCTTCATACGTGACAACGTCGAGTTGATCAAACACGGCGTTGTGTTTCGCCAAATATTTATCTTTCGATTGTTTCTTCTTGCGTCCGAATATCGAACAATTCACTGTAACAAATAAATTAAATGCTCGTGTCAATTAAAATAATTATAATAATTGTTGAAAAATTAATTACTTAATATAGACAAAATATGTTTAATATTTTTGGAGAAAATTAAAAATCGCAATAAAAATATATTGAAAGGAACATTCTACTTATAATAAATTGAATATCAAATATATTATATAATATTATCTACAAAAATAACATACTGCGAATAAATAATTAAAAGTCTGACTGTACTTTCAAAATAATCTGCCCATAACAGAAAAATAAATCACAAAATGCTTTCATATTCAAAATTCTTAAATTGAAATTATATTAGCAACTACCTATAACTTAATACCTATTAGGTATACCTAAATATGAAAAAAAATGTTATGTATATCGCATGTTGCAAGGTAGGCAGAGGGATCTTACTAGTGCTAAGACACTCTGCTCCTGACTTTCCGCGGAATCCGTGTTGAGTGGCGGAAATCAATGTACTTACGCTGTTCCCCGTTACCAGACCGAAGAAATAAATATTAAATATATAATTTTCTACAGTTGAAATCGAACCCACGACCCGTTGACAGTCACACGCTTGTGCCTCTACGTCAGGACTGGCCTCATTATAATATAGACATTTCATAATTATATTCGGAAGAACTTGCCCTAATTTTCATAACCATTTGCATAATTGTTAAAAATGCAAATTAAGCTGATTCAGTTATATTTAAGTAGGACATCGAGTCTCGGTAATTTAATTTAATCATCTTAATGGCGCAAAATATCTACTATAATATGATAGTAGCAAATATCGTAATTACTATGTTATAAAAAAAATAGTTTTTTTATTATAAAGTTTTGGTATATGAAAGTTAGGTAATTTTCAGAAAATTTTAAAGTGTGTTATAATACTTTTTTCAACATCACTCTGTAAAGCACTGGGTAGGAAGAGACAACGTTGAACCCCACTTTCTGCCGAATTTTTGAGGTATTAAGCTATGAGTTGCGAACTTCAACGCCGCGCTTTGACTTGTTACCAGAGCGAGGAAATTAAAATAAATAAATTCATGAATAATAATTAATTCCCCCGAGTGGGGATCGAACCGGCAACCGTAGCGTTTGTGCACCACGACGGCCTATAAATATAATTAATTCGACACATCAATCAATTATTTTTTTTGAAATTTTAAATACCAAAATGCAATATAATACAAAAATATTTGGTAGAGATAGCTATAGAACAATTTTAATAAAAATAAACTAAATATACTCTCAACATTATACGTGTAAGCCTTACGTACTTTAAAAGTATTAAATACAAAATAAATTTCATATCAAAATTCCAAACGCATCGCGAATCGACAACACGTCCCCTAGACAGGAATTTTTCATATACATTTAAAAATTCATTTGATACGTGAAATATACTGACATTTTAATTTTGAATTATATTATATATTTTTTAAATAATGCAACTTGCACATTATTTTATTTCTATTAATCAAAGATTATATCGATTTCAATTAAAACAGAAAAAAATAATATTCATAAATAAACTGCCATTAACTTTTTAAAACCTAAGCCATAGATCACAATAGATAAGTTCTTAATCATTCTTAAAGGTAAAATTTCAATATAATGGAAATATTCAATTTAACTAAAATAATAAATAATTAATGCCGATATTATCTTTACTTCTCAATTTTCACAATTATATTCTGTTATAAAATTTCCAACTGTAATTATGTAATTTGAACTTCATTAATAATATACGCCATATTATTTTTACCAACAAATTTTTACCTTTATACAAATTACCTACAATATTCTTATATTTTTAACTTAAGCTTAAATTTAATTTTAGAGTATTATTCCACACGTAGAAAAGAAAAACACTTAATTTGAAAACGTATAAAAATGTGAATATAGCCAGATTTGTACACGCGCCTATTGGAAACCGTCCAAGCACTCTAACCATTAAGCCATACGTTCTCATCTAGCTACGTCGAAACTTTTATACGCTTGTTACAACTTATTAGATTAGATACGCGGCTTTACGTACCGCTATGTTATTTTTTTTGATAGATTTTCTAAATAAATATTTCACTTATAATTCTTACCTGTATTCTCACATCCGTCGGTATGAGACACGCATCCTTCAGCTCCTAGCCGCACAACATTACAATACATTCATGCAAACAAGTCAATGGAATGCATACTATGGGTAAATTGGGTAATACTTAGCCAAATGGGTTTTAGTCAACTTCAATCCATAAATCAACTAGACACACGGGCAAGCGGTCAAATCGGTTGGTGGAACAGATAATAATTTCACAGCGAGGAGTTCAGCAGATTTGGCAAAAGGCTTACTTTTAGATGACACATTTATTTCTACATTATTCAAATGATATATAATTATGTACTGTATGGGTAAATTTACTCATTAACAATATAAGATTTGACTAAGCACCTCCCAATGACAAAAGAAGAAAAAAATTACGATCTTTCATAGAAAACACAAACTCCCACAATTTTGTTACTACAGTAGTCATCACAGTTCTATGCAATATAATATTATATCAACTTCTATAACACCCTGTATAAGATATATGAAATACATAAGGATATTCACAGATTTCAATAGGACTGACATCAATACCATGCAAGTTGGGGCTGATGACGTCATAATTAAAATCACTCAACACGGGGAGCTTGTCAAGTGATAAAATATGAAAAGAAAATATTACATACCAACTGTAGATTTGTCCGTTGATGGTTAATGTTTGAAAGAAAAGTGTGAAATGTTAATGTTTTATTTAAATTAATTTAATAGTAAATATTTTTATAAATAAAAATGACATTAACATGAGATCGTAAAACAATTCGAAACAAAGAAGGAACTAAAAGTATAGACGATGCAAAACTATTTGAACATAGAGAACATAAAACCACTTTGGAAAGCACGAGTGATGTTACAAGCTTCTCCAAAGGAAACACAATTCCAATTAATATCCTAAGACAACACCAAGATAATAAATTTGACGCCTACAGTGTTTATGGAAGTAACATTTTGATACACAAAATTCTAAATTATTCCCAAACAGATCAAGCACTTTGGTAATATTGGAAATCTAAATGGCTCTTGTCGTGAAAACTGAATACAAGGCAATATGATGCTGCTATTAATCAGCTATAAAATTGACGTTATTATTAATGTCGCTAATCCTTTAGTTCTACTTCCTAATACAATTTGATTATGCCAATCATTTAATTGCCAATTAATTATTTAAGCTGACAAAATATTTTAAGAAAATAAATATAAAATATATTCGTAGCTTGCTTTCCTTTTGTATAACGTTGCCCCATTTCATAATTAATTTCAATACTAACCAATTAATTATTGTACTCAGATTTCTCAGCAATGATACATTAAAGATGAAATGGTTTCCACACAAATACTAATATCAAAATGGCCAGACAGTGATCAATTTTGATATTTCTGGCATTTGATTTACATAATTTCGCAAAAATATTATCAAATAGTAGGTTATAAAATAACAAATAGTGTACACAAATCCGTCTGGCCATAAAAAACTGGCACGAAGCAACACCAAAACTCCTAAGGTAGCAAGAACACACATCGCGTATGAAAATAAAGGCGTAAGTTCTTATAAATAGAATATCTATAACTATATTAGAAAAAAAAAACTTAATATTGAGTTAACCGTAAAGATCAAATTTACGCCTTTATTATACACATTTTCAATACAAATAACACATCAAACTACTCATAAAATTACCTTGATCGGTGTTAGATCTTTCGGCTGCAGCGCAAGCGGCCCTCCACTCTTGAAGTTCAGGACTCGGTATGAGACCTGCCGAGCCCCCCGACGCATCCTTTCTAGCTTGCCACCAGTGGGAATCATCTTTGCTTATAATCTAGAAATGTTTGTTAAACAACATTCTTATAAATTTATTAGGCGTTTGTGGAGTTCTACAATGCCCAGTAACAATTTTGTTATTTGCCTATTTTTATTCTAGTACAATAAATTAAGTAGAAGTCTGATCCGAAAACATTTTAGTTAGATGTTGAAAGACCACATAAAAACAACAAGACCATTGTAACAACAATGTAAATACTTCACGTTGCTAAAAAATCTTCAACAATGCTATAGAGAAAAAATAAAATTACAAATTTAAATGGATACAATTGTAAAAAAAGTACTCGTAGATATAAAAACGTACTTGCAGTATATCGCCGGTGTTGAAAGCGATCCCCGCCTGAGCGCACGGTATCAATTCGTCTTCCAAAGGATCGTAGTCGAACTGTGCTCTCACAAATATCTGAAAACGCGGCTTTTGTTACATTTTTTTACATAAAAATTCTTACAAATCTGATGATAATGATAATGCTTTTATACACAATAGCGGATGTTTAATGAACATATACGTTCAATTGTGCTTATACAAGCTGTATTTGTACTTAGTGTAGTATCTTAAATAAATTAACATAAAACTTATAAATATAACATTCTCGTATCATGACATAGCTGCAAGAGATACATACGATTATATGTATGAGATGATTAGAAACGTCATAAATCTAATAGTTTTACATACGAAATGATCAATACACCCAGGACATTGGTGAAAATGGTTCAATTAAATGATAATGTTTTTTTGTTAGTAAATGATAAGATATCATGGATTATAGATGATAATGTAAAGGATATGATAAGAACAACAAGCGCACAGAAACGTAGAACGTAGG
Source organism: Heliconius numata (assembly GCA_016802625.1). NCBI lineage: Eukaryota > Metazoa > Arthropoda > Insecta > Lepidoptera > Nymphalidae > Heliconius > Heliconius numata. The sequence continues at coordinate 43,774 of JAEBDU010000090.1, forward strand.
GTCGCGCAGCCATGCCCGGGGAGAGTCCACTATCCATGAAAGAAACATACAACAAAAACGAAAAATACAAAAAAAAAAAAACACAAACATACAAATATGAAATAGCATAAACGTAGCAACGGCTCTGGTAATCGCTACTTACTAGAACGGGCGAAGGCTTTATCCGGAATAGCTAGTTAGAAAAAAAAAACAAAAAAGTTTATTCAGTTGACCATGACATGTATGTATGTATAGACAAGCAATATGTGATTTATGTGCGCTTGTCGACTCTTTTATCTACTTTCAGTAACCACGCGTTAGTGCCAAACACACAACTATTTCAAAACAAAATCAGGAACTACGTTAAGTTTGATAACTAGTATTAGAACAGTTTATTTTTTAAAATAATGTTAGCAAAATGCGCATTCCTATAACACTCAGCTTTAGGGGTTGCCAAGAGCACTCTAAGTAATAAGTAACTTTGGATGTGATTAAAACTGGAAATTGATTACCTCACACGGCGGCGGTGCTGACCGGTACGAGGGCACGATCTTGAAAGTGACTGAGCCGCGAGCCTCTCGCTGCAAGCACGTTGTAATTGAAAATTTAACGAACTATTGAACTTCATTTTATTAATTATTAATTGTGTAACGTCATCAGATGCGATTTATTTATGGATACCTATTTAAAGTGGAAAGGTAATTGTTAAAACCATAAGGCAATTCAATTGGATAGTTATTTAACATGTACAATGTACACATTTCAATACGATTATACATATGTTTCATACGAACTATAAATTAAAAATCCCATTTGATATCAAACAACAAAATCTTAACTACTAACATCAAATAGGAAAACGAACAATTCATCACAAAATCTTTTTTGGGAAAAAAAATCACAAACTTCACGCCACACCTGTATAATCAAAATTCAACTGCAATTCAAACCCTACCAGAAAACTACAAAGAACCCATCAACCCCCAACCCCACCATACCAGCATCCTCTGAAGCTGCGCAACGGACTGGTTGGCGACGGGGGTCCCGTTGATCTCCTTGATCTCGTCGCCGACGTGCAGGGTGGCCTGGCGGTGTATCATGCCGCCGTGCATGATGCGCGCCACGATACAACGCCCGTCGTCCGCCAGTTTCAGTGTTATGCCCTGGATTGTTTAATTAACAAACAATAAAGAATAATAAAAACACACCACCAGTATATTCTTTCTAATTATTCTTTTGAACACCTATATTTTCCTACTTAAACAAAATTCAATAGATACAAAGATATTTTTAAATCAAATGCATACTAAGATTTTCTTTTCTCGGATGAAATTTCAACTCTAACGTGAAAATAGTACGGTTAAATTGCAATTTTAATTAAACGAAAAACGAGCACTTGTCCCATTTTAAATATTTTTATAAGATTTAATGTAGGACACGTTTTTCCTTTTTAAATCACTTTATACTAAAATAAAATTTCATTATACAAGCTTAGACTTCGAACTATCTACTCGTATATCTCTTACAATTTATTTTTATATTATGAAAAATATTTTTTTAGCAAAAGTAGGTATGCACAGAGAATCTGGTGTTAACTTGCTATGTATAGAATTAAGTTACACTACGGTGCTTAGGCAATTTGATATTAAGTTTCAGAGAGATTGCTTGAAGCGATGATGCCGGCCTATATATCTGCATACATGTTTTTTTTATTATTTGTGTGCAATAGAATATAATCTAATCTAAATTTAATTTTTTTATATAAAGCTGAGAATTAAGAAAAGCGTTAAGTACCATAACTCAACATGAAATGCTTCCAGAATTCAGGGGAAAATGGAGAACCGAAGTGTCTTAATGGGAGCAGAATTAAATTTCAAAAATCTTTTTATAAACATTACGTACACAACCCAAGACGTAACTATAGACATATAAAAATAATTTAAAATTCCCCTACCATAGGTTCATCTGTATTCTTCTGAAACTGTACGAGGCGTACTCTGGTCACGTTTTCGAACTCTGGCTCAGTGTCCTCCTCGTCCTCGGTGGGCTGGGCCCTGCCGTTGACCGGCGGCGGCGACGCCCTGAGGGACTCCTCGCCGTATACCTCACGAGCGACGACATCGTGCGCTTGTAGAAGGGCCTGGAAGGAATGTTATTATTAGTATAATACTTCGGAGAGTGGAGAATAAGGGTTTTATCATTATACTATTACAGCCTTGAAATCTTACTGCTTGATGACACACCAAGATTGTTATCTTCAAATTCTATTTATATCTCATTAGACAACACTATTAGATGCCGAAATTAAACCCACAATGCATTTATTTAAGTAGAAAATGAAGAACAAAGCGGTCTTTCAATAGGTTCCGTAAATCTATCTCGTAAATCCTAGAAATGGGAATAATAAAATAAATAATGTTAAATTTTAATTAAATTAGTTTAGATACACTTGCGTCACGCAACTTGTTTGCCAAACTCACCATACACAGTCTGGAAATGGGCGAAAAGTCAAATAAGTCTCCGTCAATCCCTCCGGCTAATCAACAGAATATAACACACACATACATACATACGTTCAATCACTATAATCTTTGATATAGGAACAATAAAATCCAAATCGAGAAAATTCCTAAGACCTATCTATCTTTAACAACAAAGCACTTAAACCAAACTCGTTGTTCGTCCAGATCATTCGGCATAAACCCCGTCCGTTCCTCCGAATCTGCCAATATTGCGGCCATCCTTTAATCCGCAAATGTTCTATCCACTGCATTCAACAAATTCCAGAAAATCACTGTGGATTGATGGGAAAGTCGATAAATTGATTATTGGGCGGTTGAAGCTTCAGTAATTTCGGTGTTGTAGCATTTCAGTGGGATATTGTCATTTGCGGTTGTAAATTTGAGCTACTTATTGCTATTTACGATTTTAGGCAGATGACGAACAACAAATGAAACTATGGGGATGGCTTTTGTGTCATGTTGAAATGACAAATCGTAATTTTCAAGACTAATTTTGCTAATATTTTAAAGTATTTTAATATACTTATGGGGATTTAAGCTTCGGTTTTAGATAAGACATGGGATATATGCAGACAATCTAAAGACAAATAATTATTTTTGAGTCATAAGACAATCTTTAATATATTAATTTTATTCATGCTTTTTCATTTCCAAACGAAGTATAAATATTAAAAACACGATTTTGAAAATGAATAAAATTCATAAACGCCAAAAAATTACAAATCATTAAAAAATGGCACAGGCATATGCGAGACTGTGGACGTCGTTATATTAATAAAAAAATATTCTAAATCGAAATTATCTAAAACATTTCATTCAAAAAACTTTTTTCATTACAGGATATTTACCAACATTAGGGATAACCTAAACTGTTTTGCAACAACCCCATTATCGGAGTTACCTGATACTACACCCAAACTCGTCTTTGATGTCATTCAAATTCGATCCCCAATGTTTATTATAGGTTGTACAAACTCAATACTCTTTGTTATTTTTTATTAAGCTTCACCCTGTATTCTGAATATAGCAGGATAGGCAGGCAGGGAACCTACTGTTAAGACACTCCATTCTCCAGTTTCCGTCAAATTTTCGAAACGTTGCGTGTTGAGTACCTATAGTCCTGTTACCAGAGCGAGGAAGTGAAGCTTAATTTTTTATGGAAAAAGTACAAGGCAAACGAGCGTTCGGGTCACCTGATGGTGATCACCGCCGCATACGACCCCGTGCAACACCAGAGGAGCTACAGGTGCGTTGCCAGCCTTTAAGGTGGAAGCTATTAAATTATTATTTTTGCCCTAATTATTATAATTGAACCTACAACCGTACCTGTACTAGTTTACAGTCACATACTACCACTGCGCCACAACGGCGTTTACTCATTGTATTTCCACAAAACACTCAGTTAATATAACTTCAGCTGCTTTGATACAATTAGGGCTCCCTTCGCAGCCACGCCGTGCTAAACGCTGCTCTATATCACCGTTAAAACTGGAATGGTTGGAAGCACTCACACTAGAATCAAATTTATTACTTAGTTAGGAACTTCTTTAGTATCCCTATAAATCTGAACATAAATTCAATTTCTGTAAGTCCTAACTTTTGTCAGTTAGCAATTGCTAGTATAAATATTGTGTGTATAATAATTTTGTTGGATGATATAGTGGCGCAGTGATGGTAGTGGGTTCAATCTGCTGTTGGGGTAATAATTAAATTTAAATTATTTTCATCTTCAGTTTGTATAAAGCGAAGCGGCGTTTAGTTAATTGAGCCATTAAACAAGCAGCGTTTCTAAATTGGACGGAAACTAGAGAACGGAGAATCTTACCACTAAGTTTTCTTTGGTGACCAGATGTAAACCGGAGATAAGTGAATTTAAAAAAAGAACATTTAATTCTTAAACATTAATTGACTCCAATCTTGCCATTCACCGCAAAATGCAATCACTTGTAAAATCGCAATTGTAGATAATTAAACATTTAATTCAGTCAGTGGCTCATGTCAACTGTGAGCAGGATTAAGCATTCTAGTCTAATTACCCTGGGCTTATTAGGTACAATAAAATAGAATAAAATAGAATAGAATATAATTTATGTTTTTGGCTTCATGCTGTAATACGCTTACTGCATAAAGCAGGGTAGGCAGAGGGAACCTAATGTTAAGAGTTTCGTTTCTCACTTTCCACCGATTTTTAAGGGCATTGCGTGTTAATGCGGAATTCAACGCCGAGCTTTACATCGTTAGCAGAGCGTAGAAATGAAAGTATTAACATATAATAATAACTACATCATTCTCAATAAAAAACATATAAGTAAAGTTTTCATATATCTTCACACATAATGGTCAATATAGTAAAAAAAAAGCTAAAATATTAGGTTACATAATTTCTAATACAGGCTTGCGGCAATGAAACTATGCCAGGACGATTTGGACGGCAATTCGCTGTAAGCGTTTGCCAAATCTACGAATAAGTGGACTTTCAGGTCTAACTGAGGTAAACCATGGCGTGGCGACCTATCCGAATATCTAAAGTAGGTCAGCTACGGTTTGGAAACTTAAACGATATGTCAACTTAACTCAATGATATAATATCTACTAAATTGACTGGATTGGGTAAGATTATAAAGTTGTGTTTGTTCCAAAAAGAACTTCTTTTGTAGTTCATTATATTAGGAATTTAGGATCATAATGTAATATTAACTGTATATTTTAAAATATTTTTCTTCTAAAATGACATTAAATTCATATTTTATTATAATATCTTTTTGGCAAGTACCTACTTTTGTTTTAGTTTGACATTTTATCCCTTATGTAGAAGGGCAGGCAAAGATAGCTTAATGTCACTTGGTTCTCCACCGCTGCCACTCTGTTCCGCTTTCAGAGAGAAAGACATAGCGTGGTGAATGGCGAAACTCAACGCCATATTATATCTTGCTGGAGCGGGCAACAAAAAATAACTTTTTCAATTAAGGATTGAACCCACAACCATAGCGTAAAATGGAATGCACAAGGCATTTAGTTCACTATCAATTCAGTTTTATAAAAAGCTAATCAGTGGCATAAGCCGATTTCATATAATTTTAGTGTCGAAAATTCTAGCCTAAGCCAATTATATACGGTCACAGGAGACGAGTCAATACAGATTATAGATCAGTGTTAGCTGACAGAAATGTAAATGGATGGAATCTCTGGAATGAAATGGAATCTCTGGAAAAAGAAAATATAACTACTCTCAGCTAATTTAAATGCAAATAATGCATAAGGCTAGGCGACTGTAATCGTGATAGCTTGTAGGTTCGATTCCTATTTGAAGAAATCAAATATTTCTTATTTCTATTTTCCTCGCTCTAGCAACGAGAGCGGCGCCACGTTGAGTTCTGTCACTCAACACGCAATACATTCAAAAAAATTCAAAAAAGTTTATCAAGAAATTTTAGAAATTTGAGCAAAATGCAAAGCTACCATTTATTTCTGTGTATATAATTCAATTCTGGTAATATTAGATAAGCATTTAATGTACCCTAAATTATATATTCTAATAGTTCATATTAATTTCATATAAAATATAGGACATAAATGTTCATTATCCAACTAACCAACGCTACAACTGCATTAGATAAACGCTATTAACACAATAATTATTGTAATTATTAATGGACAACACCTTTTTGGATACAAATATTATTTCCTTTTATTTTCATCATATAACGTACTGAGAGAAAATTAAAATATTCTTAATTTCAAAATCAACAAACTTAAACTCAAAGCGCTCTATCATCCTCCTACAGTAATCAGTTAATACCTACGCTTAAATATTTTAAACTGTGCAACGAAATTTAATGCGATTTTCATTTATATCAAAGGTTATTCAATTTCTTTTAGGTTCACGCTGTATAGCGTATACCTAGCAGGAGAAGCAGAAGGAACATGAGAATCTAAGTTTTAAGACGCTACGTTCCAATTAAAACGCATCCATTTCCAACTGTCGTAATATTCACCGAATTATCGTAACATTGCGTGTTGAGTAGCGGAATTCAACGCCTCGTTTTGTCTCGTTACCAGGCAGGAAATATCATTATTAAATATTTCATTTCCTCGGATGGGAATCGAACCCACAGCTGTCGTGTCGTCTGCGCGACGGCATTCATAATCAAGATTTATAATGTAAAGTTAAAATATATTTATGCTTTTACCGGCCAAAACAATAGCCATAATCGTGTTGTCCACGCTGAAGCTGCTATCGAAATACTAGTAACTATTACAATCAATGGATTTTTCTAATACAAAATCGAACCCACTATTCACTGCTCAACAAACGTGTTAACAATTAACATTCACCGCCTAATAAATAGATACTATAAAAAAATTTAAAGTAAACATTCGGTTTATTTAAAGTCTAACAAAATGGTGTTAGTAATTTAAAATGTAACGATATTTTTTTTCGTGAAACATTCTCATTCACAATGCACTGTAGGAGAATGTAATTTTTAAATAAACTTTGCTTTTTCGTTCACAATTTAGCCTAAACTTTATTCTATGTGTTTTTTTAGAAATAACAAAACGTAGTTAAATAGAGTGTTTACAAAAATAAAGTTCTCTAGTTTTTTTTTGTTTGGAATATAAATATTTTAATTTTCCGAACATTTTTTACATATTTCTATATGTTATATATTTTTTACACCTAGCACGTTTCATAAACCGATTAACACTGTCTTCGCGCACGAAGATGCATGATTCATTTTCACATATTATACAAAATAAAGATAGTAAGTAGATATAAGTCACAATTCAATTCATAAAAAGTATGCAATTTCTCATCAATGCATTTCGTTATCAAGTAAAACTCTTGTCCGTAAACCGAAATTACCGACAACAAGTTTTATTGACTTAAAACAAACTCATTATATTATACCCTACACATAAACAGAATGATAAACAATAAGCTTAAACACTCCTTTATTACAAAACTAAGTGACAGATTTCTTACAATATTTAAATCAATTTCCATTTAGGTAATAGTAAGCGCAAGCTAGTGGATTCCCCATATGAAATGCAAATACTTTTCATATGCAAATACAGACATTGTATTCTAAACCATGTCTTATCTGTGTCGTTCCGCCAGAAATCCTGTTTATTTCAACAAAACATTTCTCCGTTGCTAATGTGAATCCGCTTGCCTTGTTAGCTCGATCCCATGTTTCATATGTAGTTTGTATTGTACATACATACATATGTGAGGTCGTTATAGTTTCTCTTATTTTATTTTCAAAGAAATAAAGATTTTTTTGTAAATTATTTATGGAATTAAAAAAAAAAGCTTTAAATACTAACGAGTAATGATTTTTAACATTTTTAAAGTGTTATTCCACACTAAGGAAAGAAAAATCCTCTTTTAGAAAACCTATAAGAAATAGAATTTTCAGAAATCGTCGAAGGGCTCAGATTACTAAGCAATACGTTTCTTCGACCGTTCCCAAAAGGGCAACGTCAAATCCCGCAATGTTCAATTTTTTTAAACGTTTTCTAAAAAAAAGTAAATATGATATTTTTTATGAATACATTAATACATTTGTAAAATTAAATTGAAAGTAATTAAGGAATATAATATTATAGAATTTTATTATTATGAAATTAAAATAAAATTTCAAAACTATATCCCATCAAGATCAAGCAAACTATCATTTTCAATTTAAATAATATTGTCATAATAATTCGCACTACCAACATATCCACCTTCCGAAAAAAAATGCGCCCACAAACCATTGAAAACTCTTAATAACAGTATCAGAAATACACAAATTTAGGCATATTCAAGCTCGAACGAATCCATTCAATAGAATATGATGGAAATACAGATTCAATACAACATTCGTAAACAGAAGTGTCTGTATGTTGTATACGAATACCTACAAAACGTTACTTACTGTATTCATAATATTTACTCAACTCGAAATTCCCTTGCGCAGGTAAAAGTAACAAAATATATATAAGTATTAAGTGTGGAAAGATGATGATATTTTAATCCTGTCTCGAGAAGCATTATCGTTATCGCAGAAACTGGAACAGATCGAAATCGTCACAATTCAATTTATTTACTTTTATATTTCTCTGTCGAGAGAAAATTTAGTTTTTATAAAGGCATTGGGTTCGGCTTGGCGGGAACCTAACGACGTTATTTGTCTGGTTGAACTAGACAAATGAAAACGTGCGAGAATCGAACCGACAACCATCGCTTGTAGTACTTTAACAACATAATTTCCTATATAGTCGACATGATAGGGTGTCATCACACAATAACGATCTACATCATGCCACTATAAATTATTTCCGGTTCAATTGAACTGGATTCAACTCCGGTGACAGGTGTTAATGATAAAATGCTTTAAATGATAGGTATGCAATGAAATTTACGTTTTGTCAACGTAATTAATCATTTTTTGGAAATATTTAATTTTAACAGAATATACCCACTTTATATCTAGTTATATAGGACGTTATAGGCAATATTTTCGTTTTGGTACAAATTTTACTAGCGAATAATAAATAATATTAATATTTATCGTACACATGAAAAACTAAATTCTAAACAATACTATCCGTAACTTGTTAGTTATGATGAAATGAAAAAAAAAACCTGATCAAGTGTCAATTTCATGATTGTAGGTCAACGGGAATTGCAACTTGTAAAAAGAGAATAAATAAAAATATTTGTTTTAACATTCATTTGCTACAAAATAAGGAAAAAAAAACCTATTTTGTATGAAATGAATTGGAAAAATACTGTTTAATGGGCTTTTTCTGTGATATGCGTATGAATTCCTCCCGTTCCTCTTCATAAAAATGTACTCTTAAAATTTGTTGAAAACTTCACCATTAAAGTTAGTGGAAATACGAGTTACGTATGTCCGTGAAACTTTAACTGCAGCTTACCAGGGGTAACCAGGCGAGGTGTCTAGCCGGTTCCTGCTGCCCCGATCCCTTGGCTTCCGTAGCCCCGACATGAGACCCTCGAGGAGGAGACCCCCAAGAAAAAATAGTATCCTCACGATAAAAAATAAATAAAAAAGATACAGTGGCCTACATGGAAACTAATGCCTATCGTCTTCCTCGATAAATGAACCATGCAATACAAATGATTTAGTCAATTCGAACCAGTAGTTCCTGAGAATAGTGCGGTCAATCAAACAAAATCTTATACGAGTATACATATATTTTAAAAATCAAACCTAGGACTACTAAAGACTATCTACAAAATAAGTTAAAATTTCAAACGCGATAGGTATTTACTATTACAAGTCATTACCGGTTCAATTAGTTGCTCCTTTGCCGTTAATTTCCAATCTATTAATTTGTGAATACATGCGCACATAATTTGCATTTGGCAATGACGTTTCCTGTTAATGTGTGTAATAATCGGTCTCTAACGCATTGTATGGAAAATTAACCGATAACATATTTGTAACAATATTTTGATTTTTTTTCAACTTCACGCTGTATCCCGCATGTAACAGGGTAGGTAGAGGGAGTCTAGTGGTAAGACACTCCGCTTTTCACTTTCCGCCGCATTCCGGAAGCATTGCATGTTGAGTAGTGGAACTCAACGGAGCGCTTTGCCTCGACACCAGAACGAAGAAATGAAAATATTAGATATTTCATTCGCACCACAACCTCACAACCTTCCATGTTTATTAACACACGCGTGTGCCTCTATACATTTCTTTTAAAGTATTTTTTATGACAATAAGCTTTGCTTTATACATTTAAATTAAAATTCACGAAATATCTGCTTCAAACGAGTAAAACTGTCAGCAATGTTCAATCTCCGCAACTTAATCTTAAGTTCGGAATGTGAGACAGCTTCCGCTACTTAATACAAAATAATTTAAGTATATCTGTACTAATAAAATAAAACTTAACAATTTGTTTGTTTCAAAGCGCTAATCTTAGGAACTACAAGCATGTACGAGTATATATAAAATATATGACAACACTTGTAATACACTAAGTTACATTATAAAGGCAATAGGAAGGTACCAACATAAAACTATAGAACGACGAGAGAAAACTGTTTGGAATAGAATATCTATCAAACTGAAAACCCATACATACTTTTTCCCGCAATCGAGTACTTTTGAGAAATAGGTCTATTTTTTATTTTATATCTAATTATATGATCCAATATAGTGTATGATATGTAACTTATCTGAGAGAGGAAAATAGTTGGGTCGATACTAAAATCTCCCTACAGAGATACTAATAACAAAAATCAGTTCTAATAAGCGTATAAGAATTTACATGCAATTCGATAAGAATTTCGATTCGATCGATTGGGTACAGTTCTTTGATGGTCCTCAAATATTTTAGTATATTAGTCCCTTAATAATACTTTAAAAATATTAAAATATATGCATGTATGTGCGAAAATTTATCATTACTAGAGAACTTAATAAGAACTACTTAATATAACAATAATATAGAACTTAACATTACAATTAAGAAATAAACAGCGAATTGTTTCTTAACTCTATTAAAACCTTAATTTCGTGAGAGCATTACGAGTGCAGATAAGATAAAATAAGATTTTAAGTGAAATAGTTCCAAATCTGTTTATTTAACATTCCGCATGTTCAGAATGCTAGGAAAATCTGATTTTCTTTACGGTCTCGGGATTGCGATGCTTATCTCGCTTAGTCCCAAAAGGAATTTATCTAAAGCCTGATATAGGACTAGAATGATGTAAGGCTGTATATAAAGGAGTATACTACCCGTTTACTGATCTAGATTTGTCCATAGCGTGGTCAATACGGCCTTAACTAAGACATATCTATATCATTTACATATCGCTCTCAACCCCGTTTTCATTCATAACTATACAATTTACGAATGAAAATGGCATCTCAAGATCGGTCTCAGATTTGAGAGCGGAAATACAGACTTAAAATTGTATTCTTATGTACAACATGTTAAATTTACATTGTAACTCTTTATTGGTTTTGTTAATAAAATAATAAATAAAAAATAAATAAGACAAGTTTGTTTTTTTTATCAAAATGGGTTATTAATACCCGCAAACATAGTGTCAAGACACTTCTTTGTGTCACTACATTCTCTCAAATAGAGGTCGAACCCACATCTTATTTACAGACCATATCCTGCCTCACGTTGGCCACTAATGAAACTAGCATAAATACTATTAAAATATCATTTTTTAAAGACTTGGAAAAGATGTAAAGTAAAAGTTTAAGAAATGAAGCATTATAAACTAGTTTCTGAACGAGAGCTACCTAGATGGCAGTAACTACTGACGAAACCGAGATTAAACTTAGTATTTGTTTTGCGCTAGCGTAAATAAATTGACAAGTAATGAATCTCAAGACCATCAGGCGGATACTTAATTCAGTAAAACTTTGCATCTGGACTTGACAGTAATTTAACAAGTTCTATAGGTACAATAAATTTAGGGAGCAAGAGGTACGCTGTTCATGTCTCCAGAGATAAAAATAAATAATTTAATCGACTAGGTGTTTTCTCAATTTACAATTATGCTTAAAATACGATCTAAATATTAACTAGTAAAAGCAGCGCTGTTTTTAGATATAAAAAGATACAAAAAATAAAACCAATAGCCCGAATGAGAATTGAATCCACAACCATCCCGTCATAATCTGACGCTATCAGACTGACTTACGATGATTCCAAAGTATTTTAAATTAACATAATAACAAAATTATTATTCTTACAAATTATTTAAAAGTCTTCAAAAAAAAAAATACATCTCTAGTAGTTTCATATACGAATACGACCATACATCATTTTCCTGACCCTTTTTCAGTGGCCCCCACCTTAGTGAATGCTCCCTTCATATCTCACTTTATTCAAGTGAATGGAAAGAACTGAATATTTGGGGTGTAGGGAGTGCGATGCAAGATGTTATATCTTGACATATGAGCGAATAGTGTTTGCACTTAGTCCTTGGAACGACAGTTATATAATATCTAAGGACAGAAGCTTAGTTTAAACTAGTTTTTAATAGATACGAATGAATGATAGATATAAAGTCTATCTATATCTTTATCTAATTGCTATGTAACGAATCGACTAGTACAATTCGAAATCAATATGATATTAAAGTAAAACTCTATTACACACATTGCCTTCTATACATAACTTTTGAACCCCACAATTATCAAGATAATTATACAATATACTATAACATGGCCGATTTGAACCATTTAATAGCTTAAATGGACAAATAGCAAAAATATTTATCACAATTTTATTTCATAATCTAAAAATTTCATCAAAACAAAAACATAACAAACAATTAACTGATTTAATATATTACTTAGTTTTTAAATTACAACAGACAGAAACTAAAGATTAAATCGTGTTTACCAGAAACCAAATAGGAATTCACCAATTTCTTTTCCACATAATCTATGGTGACACTGTGCGGGATAGAGCGTGTGTATCGTATCTAATGGATGAGAGATAAGGGTTATTGCTAAAAGGAGGAATCGTACGTACGTACATAAAACAAGTCTCTAGAAAAGTTTGGTAATTTGAGAAAGCTTAACGAGATCTGAGAAGGAGATTTGTGGCCAGTCGTGACGCAGAGGTAGAAATTGTGACTGTAAACGTGAACTGCTGTGGGTTCGATCCCCACATGAGGAAATGAAATGTACATTTAAATTTCTTCTCTCTGGTGTCGAAGCAAAACGCGGCGTAGAGATCCACCACTCAACACGTAGATTTCTGTGGAAATTGGGAAATAGCACTCTATTCTTAACACTAGGTCTCTCTGCCTACTTTGCTGTGTATAGGATACAGCGTGAAGCTGACTGAGCTGAGATTTTTAACGAGATTTGTTCGTCTTACTAGATTAGCCTCATTTATAGGTTAATGAAGTAATTATGGAAGAACAGCGGACGAGGCGAAAGAAAGCAGTAGTAGTATGCAGAATTTTCTTTAGCTACCCCCTTGTAAAACGTGAAGCAACAAAAATGATACAAGAAAAAAAACTTGCCGTAGTGACAAAATATGGGCGTATTCAACGCTTAAAATGTAGTAGATTAGAGTAGCTAATTTATTTTTTACTACAAATAAAGTACGAGTGTCCACTAAGCGAGGGTTTTGTGGCTCGGCTTTTTAGTATGTTGTTAAAATCTCACAATATTAGTATGTTAAAAAAATATTATTTTAAATTATGTCTATCAGGTATTAAATATTAGTAAAAAAATAGAAATTAAATAATTCTGCAAAGTCATAATTTTAGTAAATTAATAAAAAAAATCTATTTATATAACTTACTATTAAGAAAATAGGATTAATCAATTCTCTTTAACGACTTTTACAATATCCATTCGTAAAGTTGGACGCAACTTGTTTGACTTGGCCTTGGCCTGGTCTTTGACAGAGACTTAATTACAAGTGCCTGTCGAGGCAACAGTGTAAAATATAATTTAACTTTATTTTATATAATTAAGAATTGATTATATTTATTATTATATATAGATCTAGAGAGAATTCATTAAACTAGATATAAGCGTACACTTTTAAAGTGTTTTTATATAGTCGATTTGTAATTATAATGAAAAAATATATATACAGGATGGAATTGTCAGCACCATTTTAAATGAAACCATAGTTTTAACTACTCTATAAAAGCCTCTTATAATTCAGAAAAAAAAATCCCAAAAATGAAAAAGGTAATTTTTCAAACAAAATAAATAATAAAATTATCGTTTTAAAATAAAACGCCATTTGTAAAGTATAACATAGGCACGCACACACCTGTCAAAGCGGCAACGTCTTACACCTATGTGTGCGTCACACTAAATACAGGTATGGATAAAAATCGTGAAATGAAAAAAAAAAAACCTACGCCCAAACTGTTGAGGTACCTTGATTATTATTTTTTATTCTGGGTTTGAAATATTTTACCCTATATGCAGTGTCAGTAAAAGGGGCGCTGCCTCTTCCACCCTGTATATAAGTAGGTAATAAATACTTTTAACACTGTGTGTGTGATTAGTGTTATAAAAACACTACCTATAAATAATTTCTATTATTTTTAAAATATTGACTGTATCGGATGTACACTCGGCGGAAACAATTAATTATATTTCCTCGCTTTAGTGTGAAGACGAAGCGCGGCGTTGATCTCCGCTACTCAATACACAGATGGCTAACGAAAAATATTATTATTTTGTTTACACTGAGATATTGCGTTACTTGGGATTTAATGTCCCGTGCTTAATAAGACCTAGGAGACACCAGCACTTACGAGACACATGTATTATGGCAACCCACATGTTAGCTACACACTAATATGTTTAGTAGCCCTTGTTGATTAAATACGAAGTAACTGGACCTCAAATGCATTCATGGCTCAAAATGGTGAGTATTTAGTGTGTCTATATCTTTTTTAATGGTTTATGTTCTATTCGTGAGAAATGTGTAATAAAAGTAATGTATTTAAACCAATTTTAATTTTTAGTTATTATGTTGTTTACTTTTCAATATATTTATGAGACACGTTGTGGGTTCGATTCCCATTCGAGGAAATGAAATATTTATTTTTTAATTTCACTTCGCTCTGATGTCGAGGCAAAGCGCGACGAATGCAACACGCAATGCCTTCAGAATTTAGCGAAAAGTGAGAAGCGGAGTGCCTTAACACTCTGCTACATCCGGGATATAGGGTGAATCCTCATCCTAGTGAATTTTTTTACAAGAATTGTGTTTCCATATAGACATAGGACTTAACATTGTTTATACAAATACTAAAAATAAAAAATACCGATAATAAAATTACAACCAATCTATAAAACCCAATAAAATTATGTCAATACCAAAAACCGGAAACTTCGGAAAAGCGAGACGAGTACGAAACCTGGAATAACTCATGCAAATATCGGAAACTTGCAGAAACGAGACCGTCAAAACTTCACCGCGTATTTCAACGGTTCATAAAGTCACCCCCCACTCCCTTACGACTTGAATAGACAAATGTTCCAACTTCGGGATGCTTTTACGTGGATACCACTTGGGAAAAATATACGCTAACACATAAGTTTCATTTATGACGTGTGTGTTTTTTTTTAACTTCACATTTACCTTATACAGGGGAAAATCAATGTATTTTTCAGTTTCACGCTTTATCACGCACAAAGGGGAGGCAGAGATAAACCAGTGTGAAAATATTCTGTTATTCATTTTCAGCTCAAATCCGTGTTTAACGAAGAAATGAAACAAAATAGGTATTCCGCCTAGGTATTCTGGATAATTAAACTATACTATAACAAGACGCTATCACTTCGTCACGTGTAAGGACGAAAAGTGAACAACGGAGTGTCTTAACACTACATCTATTATGTTATAGGTATGCCAGAGAACCGTCAAGATACGAAAAAATATCTACACAGAGAGAGGTATACTTCACTAAATAAATTCAATACCTTATTTTTATGCAATGACTATAAAATTATTTATAGCTTTGTAATACCTAGAATGTAATACCTCAAAACATACATTTAACATTAAATTCATAATAAAAATATCCATCTTGAATAAAGGCAGTATAATATTCAGTCGTATAATATATAAATTGCAGGTAATAAATAAACTTGCTGGAGCTAGACGCCTTGATGGTTCAGGATTCGTGTTACATTAGTGGTCACATGGAACTAAAACGAAAATAAGTCTTTTATTATTTGAAAAATACAATATATTATATTATGTTATTTTTATATATTATATTCGTACACTGTATAACATTTAAGTCAACACACAAAGTCATAAATGAAGATTAGGCTAAATTATTGCGTGCAATTTTTTTAAATATTTCTTTTAATACATTTTTAAAAAAAACCTATTAAAACAGAAAACAAAAACCACTATAAAACAATGTAAACACGACCCCAGAAAAGTTGTCAAAGAGCAAAAGAAGAAGGAAGATAGCAACGAGCCAAAGTTCACAAATAAAACTTAGCGAACGGTAGAAAGGAAAGGAATCCCTAGATGAAAGGTCTACGCATACACTGCGGCCGAACTTACGACGAGTTTATAAGAGCGAAACAACGTGCATACTAAGTTGCAAGTAGTGTTAATACACTTTCTTGTTTACTTCCCCACTTTCCACGAGGGTTTTGAAGACAATGGCTTCTGTTCTTGGAACTCTCGGTATATCGGATTAAGGAACACCTTGGAGGATTGGGTGTGTATACGTAAACAAAACAATTCAAGTAGTGAAGCTACTATGAGAAAAGACAAAACACGTTATATGGTAAAATGTTTAGATAGGTGGCGGAACTTAACGCCATATTTTTTCTGGAAAATAAGATTGAACGCCCAATTATTGCATACAATCTTGTTTTTGTTAAATAATCCGATAAATGAGGTTAAAATTGAATATAACGAGGACATTGGTAAAATATTTGCAGTTTTGCTAAGCAAGTTGTTCATGGACGAAATCGATGTCGTTGAAGCGATAAAACCAACACCGATCTATCATCACACCCCTCAGGAAAGGCGCATTACACTATTAGAAATATTTTGATGGAAAAATGATGAATTATTCATATACATATATTCGAGTAGTTCGTAAAGTAGTGGAGTAGGTTAAGGTCATGCGTAGAATAAATAATACTGTAACATATAATGCTAAGCTTGTAACATACATATATATAGTATATAAAAATATATGTAAGTAATAATAGTATTCATGTATATAGTGTTCTATGTAATTATAAGGATAATAGATATTTAGAAAAGTAAGTGTTCTTTTCTCTTCAATCGGCTTTTCTAATTTCCCAAAAAGAACACATCTGTTGTTTTGGTCAGGAATCCGTCAACTGAGTCATGATGGTGTCTATTATGGAATTGTGAAGAGTAAAAGTGAGGTAAACATATGTGAAGTGACTATTTACAAATGAGATAAAATTAAGAAATAATTAAGGTTCACACGTGTAGTTGCAATATTATTGAATCTGTGATACAGTTTCAATAGTACTATTACCACAAATTATACCGCCCCCTAAATCAGGATTCGATGAGAATATTTATGAGGATAGTACGAAAAAAATAAGCTACAATACAAGAATATTAAACGTACTGCTAATTAGCACGCACTAACAATTATATAGCAAAAAGAAACAATTAGTTATGTTAACAAAAGAAAATAAATATAAGACAGAAATAGAAAAAAAAAGGAATAACATAATAAACAACCGTAACAAATATCGTAAATACATATGAGAAAGGTTATATTTATTTGTGGATATCATGTATTAGCTGTAACGTTATTAAATGTCAACAACGCACTAAAAACGAATTGATTTATTTTGACCCAATGACTGTTAAGGTCAGGCTGTTTTGTCAAGAATTGTCGCCTATAAAATTTATGCTTTCCTATAGTTTAAGACCTGGTATAAAAAAAAGAATATCACTAGGAAAGAATTAAAAGCAAGAGGACCTTTTGGAGGGCATGAATAAAGAGTTTGATGACAGATGCTGGAATAGGTGATGTGGACAAACAGTGAACGGAACCCCCTTCTTTCTTTATACCTATCTAAGAATCAACTAAAAAAGATTGAAAATGGCAAGCAGTGACCGTATGTGACATTTCATTCCGAATTTCCTTCTTAGGTGTAGTACAAAAAACAATATTTCATACAATATATTATGATAAAAAATATAAAATGTATAATAACATTAAAATTACTTTATATAAATATTTAACAGACGTCGTTGATATTTAATTTGGGCAAGTAAATATAGTAGCATGAAAATTTAAGCACTCTACCAACTTTCTACGACAATAATTAAAAGTTTATAGCATATAATATAATGACATTTTAACTGAAAATGTATTTATATGATATGTAATATTTGATGTTAGAACGATATTACTAAACTTTTACAAAGTATAATATTCACATTACATTTTTAATATGAAAAATGTTTCTGCATATGTTTTAACAGCTAAAACTTAAACTTCAAGTCTGAGTGGTACGATTTATATGAAAAGTCTAGACTATTTTACTTTCAATTACTTTTCTGCTTGAAACTTTTTCAATACCTTTTAAACAAATAGAAAATAATATTCTTTAATTATGTATTTAGATATAGTTATGTTATATGTATAGATTTGTATAATAAACATTTTACTATATTTACATGCGTTGGTTAGCACTGGGACGACGCAAATTTTAAATATTGTCGTTTTATCGTCGATATAAAAATATATACAAATAGAATTTACCTAAAATTAGAAATAGAAAATTGGAAAGGGGAACTAACGAAATACATTACATAATTACAAGATAATTTTGTTAAACAATATCTCATAGAACAAAATTATGGTTTAAAGTATTTTTTTTGTTATTTCAGCGATTATAACAGGTTTTTACTATAAAAATATAGCATTGGATTCGAGCATTGGGTTAAAATTATCTTATGTAAGTTTACACTGACAAATGGAGCTAATATTTATAATATAGAAAATAAAAAATAAATAGAAATAAATATAGTAATGCATTTTATATAGAAACTTAAAGAGTAAATTTCCGCATAAGCTATGGGATATATTAAGCTTCGGTGAATCACGACCAATAATATTAAACGTTTAGACTCGGCCACCTGTGGTTGACAGTAGCTATATTACGTTATTATAAAAATTCTCAAAGGGAGGTTATATGTTATAACGTTTAAGAGTTTAATTTAAAATAAACGAAATTATAGGAAAATTTCTATAAAAATAAATACAAACCTAAACTGAATATTAAGGGTATTAGACCTAGTATCAGGGCATTGCTTTCTACACTTTTCACACGAGATATTGAGTGACAGAGTTCAACGCTGCGTTTTGGTATGAAACATGGATGAATGAATGAAACAATAAGATATAACAAATATTATTTGGTTAGTATATAATGTTTGCTAATCTCGAAAAATACTGGTACGAATTGAATAAAAAAATCGGTGTACCGACACCACTCCCTTCATCAACGAAAGCTACATTCTATCACGTTAATCGCTTCGAAACCCAATGTACCTAAAGTCAGAGTATTTACAAGCATTTACAACGTATATCATATACAACTCTTACGTAATCAATTTCACAAAGAAAAGCTGGCGAAGCCACCAACATAATCTTATATTACATAAAATAAAATTTCATACACTACCAAAAGCCACAAAATTATAAAACAAAACAAAAAAAAAGAAAAACAACATTTTCTCCGTAACTCTCCAAGATTTATGAACATAACTTATGGTTGGAGTGATGCGGTCATTACAGTACAGTACACTTTACTCATCTTGAAACGTCGCGCTTTAAACATAGCAATAAATATTTCTTGTAATCCCAGATATAACACGAGTACCTATGATATATTAGTCAACGGGGCTGGGTTCTTTATTCAGAGTGTTTTATTTTATGACAGTTTAATGTTACTTAAGAATTAACTAATGTCTAAGTGCGGGTATTAAATATTCATAATTTTATTTTATTTATTTTCTTTTGTTGTTTCACGCTGTATTTAGCACTTAGAAGTGAAGGCAAAGTGATCCTAATATTAGGACACTCTGTTCCCCACTTTCCGCGAATTAAGAAGGCATTGCGTATAGAGTGGCGGAACTTAACTCCGCGCGTTACCTCGATACCAGAGCGAAGCGAAATGGAAATATAAATGCGAATAAATATGTTATTCCCCCGAATGGGTATCGATCCCACAACCTGTCGCATTTACTAAATTCTAGGTTCCCACTGGCTACCTAAACATCATCCAACTTCATATTCAATGATAAACCCACTATAAAAACTATTAAGCTAACATAATATTTTATACAGAATCTCTCCACTCTACCGCATATTAGACGTGCGAGATTGAAATATTATACGTCCCGCCGTGGTTTGAAGCGGAAAGTTTCTGTTGGCGATTACGCTCGACTAATTACCGCCTATCACGAATTTAAACAACATTTGTAGTAATATTAACATATTTATGCATATATTTTCGAATTACTAAACCACTATGGTTTAGTAATGGCGTGTTTGAATGAATTCAGTTGTTGGGAGCTCTAATACAATTAGGGGAAATGCAAATGCATCTATAGCTTCTTTAGATTTGAGCCCCCTAGTCTTAAAAACCGATGGTGCAATTTGAATTTAGTTAATGGAATACATTCTATAGTACATCATGTTTATGGTTTTATGAAATATTCAAAATAAGTACTGGAACTCAAAACTCTACTTTTAATTATTTTCATTAGA
Source organism: Heliconius numata (assembly GCA_016802625.1). Classification (NCBI taxonomy): domain Eukaryota; kingdom Metazoa; phylum Arthropoda; class Insecta; order Lepidoptera; family Nymphalidae; genus Heliconius; species Heliconius numata. The sequence continues at coordinate 64,549 of JAEBDU010000090.1, forward strand.
CTACACAGGCGAAGCGAAAGAAGCGAAATTTATTTTAAAAAAACATTTAGAAAAACAATGCTTTTAAAGGATTCGTTCCAAATTTACTTTAGAATAATATTTATTTAGATTTTACAATATTCTGATTTATTCATATTTCCAGAGTGCTCGTTAATTCGTTAAAACGTAGGTGCATGTGCAAGCCACTCGAATAACAACGATACTAACTTTTTATATCTATTAATAAATATCAATAACAAAAATATATTATTTTATTTCGTAAAGGAAATTTTAAAAAAAATAGGGACTAAACACTCCTTTCCTCGTATTCCCTCCTAATATTTCCATTACCATCGCTGTGGTAACTAGGCAAGGCGACGTTGAAATTCACCACTCAACACACAATACATACAGAATTGGGCGAAAAACGGAGAACGAAAGTGTCTTAACGGGCACGGAGTGTCTTAACACTGAGTTTCTTGGTTCCCTCTGCCTACGCTGCTATGTGCGAGACACAATGTGAAGCCAAAAAAATATCTATATTACTTTAGAACTTGAAAATTCATGATTTTCTTAAACTACCTATTTGCATGTAAATAACAAAGGCGTTGTTCAAAAAGAAGCGTAGTATAAAATGTATGTACCTATATATAAATTATAAATTAAACGGCTTTTACGTATTCATTCATGTTATTCGTTCATTTCGTTCAAAAGTGAATGAAAATAAACAAGCAATATCGATGAACAATGCCTTAGAAGAGAAACGCTAAACATTTTAACAAGTTTGAAACGAATTCACAATATTATTGAAAGATCGAATTACTATAGCTTTCTACCGATTGAGTTACTATAGATTGAAGCTAAATTGGCGTACAGAAGTGTCTTAACGGAAACGGAGTGTCTCAACACTAGGTTGTGCGGAATACTAGTGTGAAACTAAAAAACCATTTATCTTATATTTTTATACTTCTCAGTAGATTTACTTAAGCGAATGATACGAGTACGTACTATCCGAACGAAGTTTATTGCTGGAAATTTTCCCCATTAATTAGGTGATAAGACTCTTAAGAGTAATTTACTCGACTGAGACCAGTATAAAATCGACTTAAATTGTTTTTCTCAGATGATTGCTATTCAATTAGATGTGTTCCTGAGGTTATATTAAAAAAGATTTAGGTTAAAATAAATCAACATACTGTTTTTCAGTTTAAAGTATACATAGGAATATAATAGTGTTCTTTATAAATCATTTTTCATCCTTTGTTCCGAAAAATCATATTAAAAAGGGAACTATGTAAGTAATATAATAATTTTGTTCAATATTTTGCTGAACTGAAAGCTGAAAATATAAACACTTCATGATTGCTTCACAACAGTATTGGCTTTTTTTTAAATTTTAAAATTAATGTATAGTTATATTGAGGCCAGTCGTGACAAGCGTGTTACTGAAAACGACGACTGGTTGGGGGTTCGATCCCCATCCCACGAAATTAAATTCCTCCAGAAATGAGCGGAAATTGGGGAACAGAGTGTCTTAACAATAAGTTCCCTCTACCTTGATACATGCGGGAAACGATGAAGCAGACTTCTTTATATATTAAATTTTATTATAAGTTTTGTTCAAGCAAAATGAATCAATAAGTTAATATTCAAATAGCGGCACTATAATAGGCTAGCTAATATTTAATAACCAACAATCAATACCACGGAGAGAGAGAGAGGCCAGAGCAGATCCGGGAATGCAATATTCTCCCGAGATTACAAACTTACCGACAGCTGAATGAAAACAATACGGCACTGAATTACGTTTATAGACGAACATTGTAGTTTTTTATTATTACTCAAACTACAATAATAGGAAAATATTTACATATAGATTTATATAAAAAAATGAACGAAGTAGCCAGTACAAGGAGCCGGGAAAGCGGAGTGTCTTAACACTAGGTGTTCTGAGATTGGTGTCGAGTGTACGGCCATGACAAATATTTTTTTTATTTTGACATACAATAATATATATAATAATAATATAATTGTCATGTATATTTCCGCATATAATTAAGATCTAAGCTTATTTTCGATATAGCAGAGCAATTATAATTAATTAATAATTTCTTATACCTTACATACAAAAGTAATTCACTTATATATCTACATATATTTCAAACCACCACAAGTAACAGTTTGTAAGCTCTAGCTCGCAATTAAAATGAAACAGAAAGAAGCTCAGTTGACAGACGCTGATACGGCAAATGTACCAGACTTCTGCAACACGAGAAAAACTTTTAGCATTTTTAAATTTATATACAAAATGAGAACGGCATTTAACGTTTTCATTTCAGTTATTTAAAGTTTTTGTCTTTTCCATAACTCTCGTTTTTCATAACATTCTCGTTGTGCATCTGTCCGTGTGTCAAGACCATTTATCTAAAGATCGTGTGGAAATTTTTAACTGAAAGACATAACTGTGAGGAAAATAATAATTAAAATATATTATTTATATATATATATATATATATTAATTATTATTTTCCTCACAGCTATGTCTTCTACATATATAAGAGCAAGTCAAACTCGCAATAAAATATGACATTTGCTGGTAGAGTGCAGTCGAGACAATAGCAACAATAGAACTTCCTACATTTCTTTGTCATTGAAATAGCAAACTATATGAATAATTAAAGTACAAACTCGGCTTAGGTACGCATTCTAAGTGCCTAGATAATAGCACCTAATGACAGTTACTTAAATAACAGTAACTACAGTAGACAAAAAGATTGTAGTGTTTAAACACTACAATATAATCTGCATTTTCCACTGATTTAAGACATACTGATTGATATGAGCAGAAGAGTGAAAATTATTTTAAATATAGAAAGTACTAAAAAAAGACCCATCATATGGGAAGTACGTTGTACAGGGGCACAAGAGTGCGACTGTGAACACGGAGGTTGCGAGATCGATTTCCACTGGAGAAATGAAATATTTAATATTTTCATATCTTCAAAACGCACAGTTGAGTTCAGTCGCTCAACACGTAATGCCTTAAAAATTCACTAGAAAATGTACAATAGAAGTGTCTTAATGGTGACGGAGTGTTTTAACACTACATTTCCATGTTTCCTCTGCCTACTCTGCCATATGCGGGATACAGCGTGACAATGTGACTGCTAAAAACAATTTTAAATACAAATCGAACCAACAACCCCTCGTACCTGCCAACTGAACACATTGGAACGAAAAACAGGAAATTCTAAACACAAAAATCATCCCTCTTAACCCAAGCTGCGTTAACTACGGGTTCCACGGGTTCCCCCTGGAAGTACACTCATCTGTTGGGTGCGATTTTCAACGGAATGACAGCGATCCTCTCAAGAGGTGCTGAATAATAAATGAATTTAGCGTCAAACAAGGTTTAACTTTTCCACTAGGTAAGTACTTTAGAGCCAACTGCCATTCCACCAACTTTGCACCACGCTCGCTGTACGAGTACACACAGACTGTTATACATATTAAATGTTTATAGGCAACTTTACGGTATACTAGATTTTAAATAATTAACTAGAAAGGAATTAAATTAAATTACATATGCAAATTCGAAGAGTTTTAGTCAAAGTAACTTTTAAATTAATGATTCATTTATTTAATGTTATTGCATCTATTATTATGACTTTCCGTGCTATATAACGTAAATCATTAAACTAATGAATGTCATTTCTTGAATCATGTTTAAGAACACTCTCGATTAAGTCATCTTCTAAATAAAAAAAACCAGATCAAAATCGATTCATCTGTTTGGGAGCTACGATGCCACGGACAGACATACACATACACAACTATACACATACACAGACACATCAAACTGTCTCTGCCGGAAATGAAAAATAAAGTTGATTAAGAAAAAATAAATTTTGCAAAATGTAAATAAAAGTGTATACGAACATTTATTATACGACAAATTAAAAACGTATATACGTCATGTATACGTAAAATATGTATGAAGTAATATAAATATAAAGTTCGGACTATAAAATTGGGCTATAAAATTATATTAAACCAATTCAATTTTCTCACAACATTAACAAAACCGAAAATATTATTTTTAATTATGCGAACGAACGCGGAGGAAAATTTTGGCACGGATGCACCGTAATATCACTGGCTATTTAAAATGTAGAGAGTTCTGGGTAATTATGCGCTTTATTTGAAGACTTGGAGATTAAGCCTGTGATTGCAAGAGATGCATGCATCTGGTAAGTTTAGGATGTGTGTATTGTAAATTATTAGGCGATTATTATTTTCGATTTTTTTTATTATGGTAGTTTATTTGTTATTTTTTATTATTTTGTTATTATGTTGGTTATTTATTATTTTTTATCACGTAGTGTTTTTTAGTCGGATTCACATTAGAATCTAGTGCCAAGGCACTCCGTTTTCCTGGCTTGACGAAATTCAATGCCGTATTTTGTCATTGTAGCTGTTTCTACGGCAACCAGAACTTCTAAATGAAAAAAATATCCCCGAGTGGGAATGAACTCATGACCGTCAAGAAAAGCTCTTACTTACTCTCCTTGACACAATTGGAATGAGACTGATTGAGGGTGACAATTGTGTTGTGGCTTTTTTTTCGTAAGTAAAACAAAGAAAAAGAAGAACTTCACTAATTTTGTATTGTTGTAATTGATGCATAAAAAGCAAGAAGAACGTGGAATAAATAAACTGGCTATACCTAACATATGTACAAACAAACATATGGATTTAGATATAATAATATACATATAAACAACCACGTACACTTCATATCACGAAACGAAGGAATATTTCAACCCTAATGTTTTCCTTTTTTCGCAATAAATCGCTAAGATATAGCGGATACACTAGTGATAATGTAGAGATAGCGTTAGAATTATGAAGGTTTTTTTTGTATATAATTGTGTACAATTTTTTAGCTTCACTAACACGATTCCTCATATAGCAAGGTAGACAGTGAATCTAGTGTTAAGACACTCCGTTCGTCGATTTCACCCGAATAAAATTTTCGAGCATTTCATCCACTATCAACCATTTTAATTTATCTATCGATGTGTCAGTTACTCAGTAGGTATAGAAAAATTGTAATTTTTTTTTTCATATTTTATAACCTTCTAAAATAATATTATTTATACAAATAATATTAACCAAAACCTTTAAGCAAGTAATAAAAATTGTATGAATAGACAAAAATAATAAATAAAATTAAAGTACTGGGAATAATTTATTAGCGTGTTTTCGAGTTGCGACAAAGCAAGGTCAAGTAAAGTGTCTCACAGACGGGCTTAGAACAACGATAAAAATATATGCGAGAAAGTAGAGCAATAAGTCAAGCTGTTTACAAATTTATTTTATGTATGGCAAAGTATTAGTAATAAATCTAACAAAGTATATTGAAAAATATGTAGATGATATAGGAAACAATTTGATTTTTTATATTTATTTATTTATTTATATATATAAGTACAATAATGGCGTATAATTAACAGTACCTAATACAATTTTAGTTAAGCTAACAATAATTGATAGGCACTACCTTCCGAACTAGTTGTACTGTAAGACGGTATATAATTTAATTCACAAAATAAAGAAAAGGAAAATAAAGTTATAGTATAAAAAAAAAGTTAAAAAAATATTGAATGTCCTATCTCTCCGTATCGAATGAATCTGAACCCAAGTCTTAGCAGTCTAGAAAATTAAGCCATATGTTGTTCTAACGTCATAACATTTTTTATACGTTTTCTACTACTTATTTATATCATGCCAAACTAATTTTATAAGTATAATGGTATTCAGACATCCGTATATCCTTATTCGAGTGATATGTAGATACAATTTCGTGAAGAGGATGTCAAGAGATATTTACTTACTGACGTATATTTCTTGATATTACACTGTAAATAAAAAAAAGAATGTAAAAGAACATAAACAGTATAAGTAAAGGTACTTCCGAAAAGAAAAAACCGCATGCTATTTAAAAAACAATAAAATTTTACCAGTCATATACTTAATTACTATTTTTTAACTTAAAATAAATTTAAAAACACAAATACACAAACAATTTTAAAATAACTACAATAAAGACAAAGCTTTGGCTTATACGTATAATATAAATTATTATTAAAATAAGCGATCGGACTAACGAAGCCTCATTTCGTATTCCAATTCCATTTTGCAAATAAAAATTACGCAAACGCTACGTTCACAAAAAAACGTATATAATATATGTATACATATATAAATATATACGCGGCTTTTCGCTATATTTTTTTATTAGACACTTTTACGATTTATCTATAGAAAGCGAATTTTATTATGGACTATCAATGACTTTAGGGGGGGAAGTTAATTTGTTTGCGAAAAACTAACTTGGGTATTTTCGTAGGACTTATAACGATAGCAATAATAGTTTTGCTCTGAAACGCTGTATATGCCTTTTTTCCGTTACTAAGCTTTGGCATATAAACATTATTATTTCAAATCGAACCCACTGCCGTTTATGTTTCTGCGCTACGACCGGCCTCAATTTGACTTATTAATAATGTAAATATTATTTCATACATACAATCAAATACAGTTAATAAAACAAACGTTATTTAATGACTAAAGTAAACGTCATCAATATTTCCCAACATTTATTTACCTGAATGGTAAAAATGAATATACTTTCATGAGGACAGATTCGGATTCGAATCCATTTAAGGGAGCAATGGGGACTGTGTTTTAAAAACAATGGTAGAGTAGGCGTACATTTTCTATATATTCGTTTGTCTCATCTTCTGCATTTAGCGGAGTAAACAACGAGAAGTTAATTTTATTTTATAATAATATTATTTTAACTAAACATTACAGATACGTGGCCCGATTAGTTTTATACATATTTCTATTTTTTTATCTCCTGCTTAAACCAGGCTTAGAACTGAATAAGACATTCCCAACTTCCTATTCCTAATATTAAATTTAGTTAATAAGAAACACATTAAGTGTAAGTACAAGGTCTGACTGGAAGCGAGGGTTATGAGTTCGATGCCCACTCATAATTCTGTCACGACATTGAGCTCTACCACTCAAGACGCAATGTCTCGAGAGAGCTGAAAGACATAATAAGAAATATGCACAAAGAAAAACTGTTTCTTCATTATAAACAAAGTTAAACTATACTACAACTATTTTCTAAATATTCATCTATTTTTTATATGAAAGAAAGAAACCTTTGGTGAATATCAAACAATGTTGAAACTTCAACTACTCCTTTACCTATAAATTCTTTAACTCAGCGTATTATGAAGCAAAGCTTATTGGAGTTTTTGCAAGATTGTCTCAAAGGAGTGCTTTTATTTTGCAGAATGTTAATATTGGACCAACCACGTTGAGGGTACTTTCAAACTTTGTAAAGTATAAGAACATATTGAAAGGTTGCAGAAAATGATATTAAAATCCTTCTTTTAAAAATCGTATAAGTAGATCGTAAGCTAGCTAGCTAGCAATTTGAAAATTGATTAACCTAAAAATATATTTTTTAAATATTTTTAGCTTATTTTAAAAGTAAACGTAATGTTTAAATTTATTGTATTACTATTAATACAAATTGAACTTACAATACAGTTTTAAGTACAATATAAAACAGATATTGAAGTAATAATTTTAATAGATTACTAATTGTGAGTCGTGCTCCAATTAAATCTAAATGAGTAGGTACTAAATCTAAGTTACAAATCAATATAAATTAGTGTTTTTTATTTGCTCGGGTGGGAATCAAATCCACAACCTGACGCGCTTAAAGTAACACACTTGCCCCTACGCCAATACTGGATTCCCTGATTTAATTCACTGTATTTTATTACAAAATATTTATCTTCATCACCTAACTGAACTGAACATGAACGACCAAAGTAAACTAACTATATTATGTGAGCGTTCATAAAATAAAAATATTCCTAATAACACAGTATTTGAAGTTTTATTAACTTCAAACCACATAGAAACTTCTGCAGCGACTCATTAAAAATTAGTTTAGATAAGAAAGTTTATTGGAAAAATATGAAACTATATGTAAAATATATGAAAAACTTAGTGCAGCATCGTGATAGGTAGATATATGTATATTTTTTTATAGAGCATTCTACCTAGCAAGCGGTTATTTTGTAATTTAAAACTCTATCAAGCAAGTAGGAAGGCAGAGGGAACCTGGGGACCTAGTGTTAAGGCACTCCATCCCATTAAGACACTTTCCTTTCGAATTCTGGAAACGCCGCGCTTTGCCTTGTTACAAGAGCGAAAAAATGAAAATATTAAATATTTGATTTTCTTTAGTGGGTACTGCACTAACACCTGTCATATCGTCGCCTGGCATCGACTACTATGTAGGATCTGGATTGTCAGTGATAAATAGTTATACAGGGTGGAAGAGGCAGCGCTTCTTTTACTGAAACTGCATATAGGGTAAAATATTTCAAACCCAGAATTAAAAAAAATAATCAAGGTACCTCAACGGTTTGGACGTAGGATTTTTTTTTCATTTCACGATTTTTATCCATACCTGTATTTCGTGTCACGCACACATACGTATGCGACGTTGCCGCTTTGACAGGTAAGTGTGTGCATGCTTATGTTATACTTTACAAATGGCGTTTTATTTTAAAACGATAATTTTATTATTTATTTTGTTTGAAAAAAAAACTTTTTCATTTTTGAGAATTATTTTTTTTCCGAATTATATTAGGCTTTTATAGAGTAGTTAAAACTGTGGTTTCATTTAAAGTGGCGCTGACAATTCCACCCTGTATAGGGCTGATTCTATTTACACTAGTAAGTAAAGTAATATACTATTTATAAGAAAAATCATATTCTTTTAAAACTGGGCCGTTATTTGAATCTGTAATAGCCACGAATGAAAATTTAAAACATTAAAATACCAATTTTCACATACAATAAACGAGTACGTATAGAGATAATGCGTCGCTTTTTATTTAATATCGAAAGTAATTTACCTACCCAGCAGCGGTGCATTGCGTGCATTTTTCATTTATTTTTCGATAGTATGAAAACTTTCAAAGCCCCATTCGTGTCATAAAATAAAATCTTTTAAAAGATTATTTTAATATTTTTAAAACATGTTTCATATGTCAAAAGAATATATAAAAATAATTTATAGTGAAAAATAATTTTGAACGCATGGTATAGTTTAATAGTACCTACAAGCAGATAGGGATTCATTTTGAATTCTCGGGTTAAAAATTCAAAAATTTAATGTTATTTGTAAACATTTAATACAACTAATTTTTTTGCTTCATGTTGAATTCCGCAAATAGCAGGGTAGGCATAGGGAACCTAGGAGCCTAGTCACATGGAGAGTAGGAGACATTGGCGTTCTCTATTCTCCACTGAAATCTGGTGACATTGCATGTTAAGTAGCGGAACTCAACGCCGCGCTTGCCTTCATTGGCAGAGCGAGGAAATTGAAACCGTTTACAGTCGTACGCTTGCGCCCCTGCATCACGACGCGTGAATTTATTTTTATCAGATTCACGCCGTATCCCTCATATAGTAGGGGCAGAGGGAACTTAATGTTAAATTACTCCGTTCCTCACTTTACTCAGTACTGACATCTGTAATTTAATGTGGGATGTAATGTAGGTTCTCTCTACCTACCCTCCTATGTGCGGAATGCAACCTAACGCTAAAAAAGAGTAAAATCTATAAAACATTATTACAAAGATTACTTTATTCCATGTACATATGAGGCTAAAATTTACACCAAAAATTTACGATCCGCAGCCTGCATTGTACTTCTAACGTCACCGGCAACTCTAATGCTATTAATCCTGTTGAATTGCTAGTTCCGTTGTTGCTAGAACATTGTTCCGAAAATACAATTTGAATATTTGATATTGCTTTTTTATAGGCATTTAGCAGTTATTGTTAGACGAATATACGGACACAATAATTTAATAACGATGTAGCACAGTTCGAAGGGGTGAAATAAGTTCTTTGTTTGCTGATGACATCATCATCATTATCTTCCATTTTTTATCCTTACACAGCATTGAGGGTTGAATGGGAATCAAACCCACAACATGCCGTATTTACAGTCATACATTTTGCACCTGGGCCACAACCGACCTTCTCTTGCCATTATATATTAGTAATATTACATTTAGGGAATCACCAAAAGATCTTTAAATGAGTTAATTACCACAAATTTTCCAGGTGATATTCGGAGAGATAAAGAGTTATTTCTTGACTTTTATATAACAAATAGAGAACATAGTGATGGAGTGGCATATTTTTAAAAATTTACTATACATGAATTTAAAAAATAGGTTTCCTCTGCCTACCCTGCTGTGTAGATACAAATCCTGCCAAATACAGGGATACAGCGTGAAGCTGATTTATTTTTTTAATCAATTCAACAAAAAAAGTTCATAAAATAATAAAAACACCACTAACAATAAAATTGTCAATAATAAAACACAGTTGATTGTTGCATATTGACACTGACATTGATTGTATGATTTACATCGAGTAATTAGATTCATTTGATATTCAGTTGATTTCGGTTTACTTTGTTAATGGACGCCATCAGCTTAAATTAGTTTCCGTCGAATTTGACAATACAATGTCATACGAATACGAGTGCGGTTTATATTTCATAAACTGCTAATGAGGTGATATTGAATCGGGAGTTAATGACATAGAGAAAGGAATATTAAAGGAAAATAAATAAACGAATACAAACAAATCGGAGATATCAGTGAAAATAGAATATTGAGATTCAACAACAACATTGACTGTATTATAAATTTAAATAAATTAATGAGAGTTAAAAAGACATGAAAGGTTTTAACAGCGATATAAGACAGAGAAAGAGAGAACTTGGTCTTACTTAATAGGCACAGTAATATATCAATTAGCTATAGAAGAAGCGAACGGAGTATACCATCATCAATGACTCTTTGGCCATCTCGGAGATATAAAAATACAAGTAAGAAAGCTATTATATTTGTTTAAATGACATTACAGTACAGAAATAAAGATTTTTGTTGATAAAAAAAAAAACTAAATAATTTAATACTCCAAAGCGATAAATATAAAGAAGACATTTCAAACAAGGAACTGGACACTAATTCAATGTGTGAAAACGCCACAAATGTATAAACTGAAAGGGCTCTAGTGTTTGTTCTACATCCGCTTTATTTGCTTATCTGTGACAAGATAGGTCCCTTTATGTCGCTTAGTATTATTCTAAGTCAGTATACGTAATTTGGGTTAAGCATATTCGGTATTATTATAGCCCCCAAATTTCCAAGTTAGGTGGGCATCTGTTAAGTCTAATACGGAGAATTTCTGGATATGAGGTGATCAACTCTCAAATCAAAATATAAATAGAAATGTGAAGTCAAACGTAACAAATTACTTACAAAAAATTAAATACAAAATTAACATTCTAAAAAGCCTAGGACAAAATTTACAAGAGCTCGAACTTAAATCACTTAGGTCTTATTATATTCTGAATACAAATGCCCCCTAATCAGGTATAATGTAAGAACAGCGTTAAAATAAATTACACTCCGAGGGAAAATTACATTTTGCGATGCGTCGATTTTTTAAAACTAAAAGCGAATAAGTTTTCAACTTTATTTCATTTTTGAACTTAAATCGAACATTTAGAATTGAAACTGGTTGAGATTAAGTATCTTCCTTCATCCAGTTATTGCATTCTGTACGCTGCATTGGGCAATATTCGATATGCGAGTAGCCTTTGCCTGTTGTGTGCCCGGCTTTGATTGATCGTGTTCTGCTATGAAGGAAATGTCAAATCCAATTTGGAAGACAGGTCACAGACCGTCAGTTATACAGAAGTTTGTGAACAGTCTGGTATGTACACATATACGTCTTTTCTATGTCCGCACATAGAACTATAAATTGACTGACACACCCATAGATCACATTTGAGATAGGTCTTTAGTAGAATGTAAATGAGCTACAATAGAAATAATTTGGGAAAGTCCATCCCTAAGGCAGTAAATCAGGAGTTAAAAGTTAGTGTCATTTTTTTATCTAATATTAAGCACACATAATATATCTTTAAAATTTTAAAATAGGAACATATATTTTATCACTAGATTCTATCGTTCTTTTCAAACTATCTTTTTAATCATGTCCAATTTACTCACAGTAATTTATATCCCAACAATACACAAATAGAGATTGACTTTTCTCTCTTTACGTATAAAACAAATGAACTGCCACTATTGAACGACCTTTATGCATGCGGAATCTAAAATATAGCATTATAAGTTGCCGAGTGGAGGACTTCCACATTTACAACTACAGCTTTAAGATCTATTTTCGTTTGGCAATAGAAGTTGTTCCTGATAAGAGATGTTAACAGTAGACCTTATTTCTCGGACATACGTTTTAGACAAATACTCGTAAAGCTATATAGATCCCAAGTATATGTATGTATGTCGTGTAGAGCAATGGTTTTGTGAAATGGGATATTTGTATTCAGTTCGGGACAGGGTGCCGAAAACACTTTATGGTATTTGCTTAATGCGTTAAAGCTGGAAGTTTACTCTATAGTAGTAGTCTACCGTGAACATATAGCTAGTGTTGCCAAAGTAAAAAGTAATAAAACATAGCCTATTTCATCTATACTTATCTATATTACTTATAATTCATTACATTATTATAATAAGTTAGTGTTTGTTTAGTGGAACCCTTTAATCAAAGGAACTAACAGTTCAAATTGCTTTTTGTGTTGGACATATCCTTTATTGAGAAATACTAGAAGCCACATCACGGTAGTCATTTCGATATAATCCACTGTAATTGCGATCCTCTGATCGCTTGATTCTTAGGGCACATATATAATTCTGAACTATTCCCATTTCAAAACGCGGGTGAAGCTGCAAATGAAGCTAGTTAAGGAAGACAAGGAATATTTTCGGACTTGATTTCCATTAATTTGAATTAAGATGAGTTAAATCGAAAACGGAGTGACTTTTCCAAAAGTTACTCTAACAATTGACACGTTGGGGTTAATGATTATTAACGTATTAAGTTATAATTAAGTCTTAATAATAAATAAGATAACGTGATTAATTTTAATTAAGATAAACGAGAATAATTAAGAATTAATTAAATTAATATAAATCCTTTTTCAACTTTCACCTTACATAGAAATGAAAGCGATAATATATTAAGATGAAACGTTTACTGTTTAATTTATTGAGACTGTCAATTTCTCCGATTGGAATTTGTATCTACAAACAAGAATTCAGTCACTAAGCATTTCAACTGCATTACTTCACCATCAAACATAAAAAAACGACAAATACTAGAAATTTGCAAGTAAATACATTCAATATAACAAATGGTTGGCCTGTCCTCGTTCACACATCCAACGGCTTATCCGACCGGATACAAACTCGGGGCAAACGAACAATTTGTATGACTGCAACCAGCGACGCTTTGAAGTAATAAATTACGTTAGTCTAAATCCTCTAATTCTATTTAGGGAATGCTGGTGGAAAATGTATTAACAAATTAACAAGGGATAAACTAATTTGAACCGGAGGTGTTTCGAATTACAATATCCGCAAATTGCACGCAAATGCAAAGATTGGCTGAATTTGTGGTGAATGGCTGTTTCTCTTTAGATTTTTCGAGATTTTTAAGTCGCTGAACATATATGAGGGTAAATGGACAGGTACTGACATCTCCTACCCACAGACCACCGTTGATATTTCTACTAAGGAAGCATCTTGTACTTACCTAAAAATAATTATGTTAAGCTTTGGAAATGATTTTAAACACTTAGATGAGTTTGACAAATCGCGGCGTTCAGTTCCACCTACCAACATGCAATGTTTCGAAAATTGGGGGAAAGGATATTTTAGCATTAGCTACCTACCCTGCTGTGCAGAATAACCATGAAGCGTGGTTGAAATTAATACTACTAGTAACTAAAAATGCTAACTAATTCCAGATAAACTTTGAAACGTTGAACTTTTAACTAAAAGAGCATAATCAAACGGATTCCGACAAGAATCCATTTGTTAAATTCTTTTCAGTATAGCGATTTAAATGAGATATTTTGCTACATATTTTTATTTGATTTTTTAAAATATACAGCTTATTTTTTGGAAGTCTTCTCATAATATTCCATTAAGAAAAAAGTATATTTTTCACACTTTCTCGTTTCCTCTCGCATATAAAATGATAAACAGAGAACCTAATACCTAAACATTCCTTTCAACTGAACCACAAGGACTTCCATAATAAAATATAGTATTGCTAATACAAAATAACAATATAATAAAAAAAAAAGAACAGATCCTGATAAAAAAAGGGCAAAGCCTTCACAGGCAGTATTTAAGAGGCGGGACAAATGTAGCGTAACTAGTTTCTCGATGTCCCAGGGGTTATAAATAAGGGTTCGGGTGGGTAAAACGTAACACATGAATGGACGATATCGGTTGAAGATCCACCGACCGTGGTATATTGACATGACAGTTGTATTGTTTCGTTTTTTTTCTTATACTAAGCTTAGCTTTTGTACGTCAAAGCCAAATAAATGATAAAGACGATTATTAAATAATTATAGGTACACCACATATTTGTTCACGATATATTTTCAATAATAAATAAAAATGTTTTAAAATTAGCTAACTTGTTTTAGCTTCACGCTGTATCCCGCACAAAGTAGATATAGGAAAGATAGAAGGAACCTGGGAACTTATTGTTAAGAAATTTCGTTCCTCACTTTCTTGTGGTCTTAAATGTACCAAATAGTTATATTTTAACATTTCATTTTATATTGAACCAGAAAAGAGATTGAAAAGTGTTCCTAGAAAGTATTCTTATAAAAAGTTTCTTTATAATACTTTCATAATCGTCACTAACTTTCAATTATCTATAAGTATTAAAATAATTTAAAATAAATACCATTGTAGTGAGAGAAAAATTGTAAACATAAAAAGCTTAAGCTTTTACAAATATTAATATTACCAATCTAGAAAAAAAAAAAGAAAATTTCATTTAAGCATCCTTAAGTTACTTCAAGAATATTATATAGGTACTTATGCGATCTACAATAAAAAAAAGCGTTTCTCACTTAATGAACTTAATAAGTGTATGGGAAAGCTGCCAATAAGTTCCAACATATTAATTACAAGTATGTCGTATTGGCACTATCTCCTAGTGCTCGAATTGCCGATGGTTGTTAGCATTTAATAAGATTTCAACATCACACAAAGGAAAATGAAAATTGCTTTTGGAAAAGTTTTATTATTTTGAAAATTGAAACTATCCTAGTTTCAATTATAAAAGGACCTAAAAATAATTATTATATCAAATTAAGTATCCCGCACACAGTAAGTAGGCAGACGGAACCTAGTGTTAAGACACTTCGTTTCTAATTTTCCGATGAATTCTGGAAGCATTGCGTGTTGAGTGGACAAATATTTCATTAAATATTTCATTTCCTCGAGTTGAAATCGAACCCACAATCTGGCACGTTTACAGTCACAATTTCAACCCACACAACTGGCCTCCAGTTTACCCAGTTAAAAAAAAATAGAAAACACAAAGGGCTCATACCACTTGTACCGTTAATTAACTGACAATAAAGTAGTTAGCAGTAAACGTGACTGAAAACCTATACGTTGAAGTTGCGAGTATTTTCTCGTCGACAGGGTTCGTTCGTGTAGTGCAGGCACTTGTACTCCACTACCCTTCCATACGTATATGTAACTGGCATTGTCTCTCAAAATATTCACAACTGTATGAACAGCTTTTATCCTCATACAGAATATCCAGAGGGAAAAGGAATCCTTATTTTTCAACTAACTTACAGAACATTTGGGGTGGAGTGGCGGAACTTTATGAAAATAATTAGTTTTCCAAGTGAGAATCGAATCCACAGCCGTCAGGTTTTATTTATGTATCTAATTAATCCAATTAACTGACTAATAATAATATAATATTTTTAAAATAGATTTTTTATAATAATACTGATTAAATTACATTTAATTATAACATTTATTTTGTCGATAAATTACTACGTACTATTCACAAATGAATGTAACGATTCTAGAAAAAAAAGATATTCCTACTATATAAAACTTTAATTAAAACTTCGCAACTGCACCTGCTTAGTAGGAAATTTAATGAAATTAAAGCAATTTAGAGCGCCAGATATATATAATTAAACATTGAGTAACAAACGTACAAAATGCAACTAAAATGTATCGTTAATTAGATGAAGATTATAAAAAAAGCAAATCGTATTCTTTGAAAAGAAAAAAATCTTTTTCTATACTATTTGGCAGGCTTTTCCTGCATACCAGGGTAGGCAGAGGAAGGCTATTATTGCTAACACTACTGTTGTTAAACGTATGAAAATTGAGTGGCAGAATTCAACCAAAGTAGGAATCCATACCTATATTATAAATTCGATAGTAACTCTGTCTGTCTGTCTGTCTTTTACGCAATCAGGACCAAACCGCTAATTTAATTGTGATAAAATACTCCCGGGATGAACATAGGATACTTTTTTTTCTCATATTTGTAATATTTTCGATATATACCAATATATTAAAATATTTATTAATTTAACATACAATTTATTCCGCCATGTTAATAACAACCGTCGTTGCTAAGCAACGATTTGCAAAGTTTGTTGTTAGAAAACGTCACCCCAAAATAAGCTTGCTTAACGCATCTCTTGAAAACTGTAAATAATTTCATAAATATATTTAATAAATATTCTTATAGTTCAAGCGGGCGTAGCCGCGTCCGGGTCCACTAGTATGTAAATAAATTTAAAAAGCATTCCTCCAAGCGAGAATCGAATCCACAAACAACACGATTACATTCACAAACTCCCACTGCAACGACCACATTGATCCATCTCCTCCATAATATTTTGGCACCAAATTGAATCTTACTACAAAAAAAAAAGCACCCAACAGGAAGTTATAACTAAAAGTTTTCATTGTCTAAGTGATGAATAGCGGCAGAGCTTAAGTATATCATAAACTACATACGAGACAGCTTAATGTATACGGGAGCTGGAATGATTTAGTGGCCACAGCCGGCGACAGCAGGTTACGTCACAAAATACATATCCTACGAAACTGGAAAATACCTCGCTCTCGAGCTTGATCCATCATAAATACTCGTACATGTACTTGAATATCGTGAAGGAATTCCGGATATGGAACGTTTATTTTACTGTTAACAATAGAGCACTATCGGATCAATATTTAAATATAAATTTAAATAGTAACCGCTTCTAGATTAAACACGTCTAAGAAATGTCAATGCTAAACTTATTTTTAACAAATAAGAAATAACATTCAAACAGAATTTATGCTGGCTGGAGGAAATGAAGAAAAAACACTTCGTTCAATTTTCACATTGAATTTTCTTACACTGTTTAATAAGTCCATTTTCTCATTTTTTTATAGGCAGAGAGGATTTAGTGTTACACTCCGCTCCCTATTTTCCGATGGATTTTGCCTTGACACCAAAGTAAAGAATATGAAAAAATCCATCAATCACCAAATGAAAATATAAAAAAAATCATTTCCTCAAGTGGGAATCGAACCCACATTCTGTCACGTTGACATTCGCACGCTTGTGTCACTGCGCCACGACTAGCTTAATTTTTTCATATTTTACAAAATGCAAATCGATTGCACTGATAAATAAAACAGAAAGGTCTTCAGGGCGAGGAAATGACATAACTTTTTCATCCACTTGATTTATCGATGGTCCTTTGGCTGAAATTGAAGGATATTGGTATTCTTGGGCAATTTGTATCACTTACTTTTAAAGATGATGTATGGCGATACAATCTAAAATCGAGCTTACAGGGACAAGAACCCATTTAAATTGAAAATTTTAAATATACGAGTATTTTGGTTAAATATACCATACATTAAAAAGAAAATGTAAGTAATAATTAAATATTAATTTCATTTGGTTAATTATGGCTTTGAATAAAATAAATATATCTCATAAATCGAGTGTCAACACAACTACCATCATCCCGATAGTGGTGTCAGTTTACATTATAACAACGAAGACCTCGACCGAGATCTCGAGAGCATATCGGGTGGCTGTTGAATCAAGAATCTGATAAAAAATAGAGTTTCCCGGATAAGGCGGATATGGTTAAGAGTGTTTTATTAGTTGGATATCAAAATACATTTAGATATATATTACATTTGTAAATTAGTTAAAATTAGTTCAGTTGACT
>JAEBDU010000090.1:83225-118821 GCA_016802625.1 Heliconius numata
AGATATATATTACATTTGTAAATTAGTTAAAATTAGTTCAGTTGACTAAATCAAATCTAAGATTCCACTATTATCACGGGAATACGAACTGCTATATCAAAAGTCATAACTGGAGCCAAGTTCAATTTAGAGAACATTTCCTGAAACTTGTGACTTGACGGCAAACGCTGAGATTACAGAGCAATTAGCGTCAAACTTCCCTACAGTTATATCACCAAAATTATCATTTTAAGGCTTACAAAAAGTACTCTTTAATAATATCGAATATCGAATGAATAAAACATTTTAAAATAAAATAAAAATTATTACTTTTATAATTTGTTAATTACTCCGTATTCAAGTTAAACTAAAAGAAACATCTCCTGTACATTACGCAAAATATTTGTTTTCAAATTTCAAATACATTAAAATATGTTAATTAATTTCATTTTAGAGTTTGACACCTTATTATATAATTTTTAGAGAAGTGGAGAAATCTGTGTCTATCAACCGATCTATCTCAAAGAGCACAGAATAAATGAAAATAAAAAAATAGCATAGTTTTATTATATAATTAAGAATTTTTAACATATAGACGAAGAAAACGGGATCAATAGCGTCATCCATATAAAAAGCAAAAAGCAATTGTATTTGCGTATTTTACGAACCCACCAAAATAACATAGAACAAACTAATTAGTATTCTATGGATTTACCATGTGATACCCATTGCGTTGCAGGGTGAGGAGCAGTACAGGGGACCTGTGACCCAAGTGTAGATTTGAATATAACATAAAAAAATATCACAAACAAACAAACTTCTATAAAATAGATATAAATACCCTTTAAACAAAACCACCAACTCCCATGAAAAAGGCTTAATATAAAAACCCCATACATCCATACACGTCAATCTCGCAGGTACTCAGTTATGTTGGTGACGAGACCATTTATCAAGGAGCCGGGGCGAATCCGCATTCCTTATTTACGGGACCACACTTGATCGTGAGCTCTGTAGTGACAGTTATAAATCTACTTTAGCATACGAAACGGTTTTTTTTAAATCTTTCTGAAATTCAGATGTTCTTATCTTTATACGTTTTCGGTATATTACCGGTCAAACGAGTCGAGTCATTTAAATTTCGTTTTCTATGTTAAGTTTATATTAGAAATATTGGATTTTATTAGAGGAATTGGCCAAAAAAATAATCTAAAATGTTCATAATATTTTAATTTCAAATATTTAAATAAATACTACCATTAGCTTTTGCATAGAGGAACCCGCAACACTAGTCTCAGTAGGTAGTCTTGTGCCACAAACGACACAAACGCAAAAACTTATGAAAACTTCTATTATACTGTACTCATGTATTATTATTAGAAATATTTAATTAGTTAAGAATTCACGTGCACCGTGCACCTAAAGAACAGGTATGGACGCAATACTGCTTAACTTAATTCCTTTTTGATAGCTTCACGCTGTATCCCGCACCAAGCAGAACAGAGGGAATCTAATAAGTTTTTAATTAATTTAATAACTTTAAAATTTAAAACGTACAATTATTTAAAATTTAATCAAATAACTCAAGGCTTATCGACAGCAAAATTGCTTTCAATTTAAAGTTAAAAGCTATATAATACAAAGAAATAAATTGAACTTTGAAAACTCATAATGGAAAAATATATTTTTCTACAGAGGACTTATATCGAAACGCAATATCGCGTTGATGACAGATAATATTTCAGGCGATTATCACTTATGTCGACTGGCAATATATATATTGCAACATACATACGAGTCGTAAATTTGTTAAGAGTAGAAACAAACTGTTGCAGTACAAATTCAGAAAATCCTATCAATAAAACAAAATGGATTAAAATATCGATGGCGCAATTTTCTGCGCTAGATCCGAACGAAACTGCCGTTTCTGCTTTAAAAAAAAGATACAATAAAAAATAAAAAAAACAGCTACATATATATATGTAAGGTGCGACTGATACATCTACTAATATAAATATAACGAAAAATACTGGACTGATAAAGGGCATGTCCGTAAGCATTAACTAAAACTATACAATAAAGTAAATGTAATAAATAAAATTTCACAAAAAAAATAAATGGATCGATTTTCAATACATTTAATAAAGAAAACGCTTCAAAAACATTATTAGCTGAAAGTAAAAATTTATGTAGAAAAATAGAGCTTGCGTAAGATAGTTAAATGTTTAAGGAAATAGCAGTAAGAAAACCTTTTTCCATACTAAGAACTCGGTCCACAATAGCTTTGCCAATATTGACAGATATTAAGTAGAATTTATTAGTTTTACTTTCTTACCTAATAGTCGAATTAAAATCACTAGAAGACAAAAGAAACAGTAGACTGTTAGATTAAAATAATAAGATAAAAATAGTAAATACCCATTTCAATGAACTTTTAAATTATATACTTAAAAATATTTTTAATTAAATCACCTCATTCGTATGCGACATAAATATAAATGTATTAAAAATACTGTTATACATTTATTAAAGTTAAGCATATAAGCTTCGTGGTCTAGTTATTTCTGTAGATTTCAGTAATGCTTTTTTAATTTGATAGTTATATCAATAACTATCAAATTAATATAACATACATACATATATTGTAGAAATTCTCAATTAATACAAGTACCTGTTAAATAAATTTTTAAAACAAAACAGAATTCAAAACAGTATTACTAGAGACGAGAAATGGAAATAATAAATTCCCCTATGTGCTCCCACTTTAACAATCCCTATGCATACAATCGGAATTACTATAAGCCGCTTTCAACTTTGATGATATCTCGAGATGCCATTTTAATAATCTGAATTAAAACGACATCTCAAGATCAACTTTAGAATTGAGAGCGATTTATAAATACGAACCGCATTCACTGCGCTACGATATCCATATATACATATGTCTTCATCAAAACTACTGTATAATTATTTACATATACCAAAACATCAAAATTAATAAGTAAATGTTATTTAACTAGGAATATTAATACTCACTGAGTACAAAGTAGAGCAGATATTATGCACACGCGAAAACACACAAGAATTAATCAAACTGGTAATGAAAGTTATACTACGTCGGCCGCGGTAGATGTTTGTAGTTTTATGAATTCGGCACTTAAATTAATAGAAAGCTGATGAAACCGCTGTGCCTGTGTAATAGAATCCTAGAGCCTAATACTACAAACACTAGTAGCTAGGTACCTAGTGGGAACCTCGCGATAAGCCCTTAACAATTGTTATATAAACAAAGTGTATGTTTGCTTGAGGTCAAGTAGGACTTCTGTTAGATACTACTCGTAAAACAGAAAGCGAACAACTATATACCTTGCTATAACAGTAAAGCTAAAATAAACAGGTCCATCTCGTTTTCAGTTCGATTACTTATCGGGGTAGTAAATTATTTGAATTTCCTTATTCTGATAAGACAAGGCGAGGCGTTAAGTTATGTCTATTAAAACGCAATGTCTCGAAATTTGTCTAGAAACCAGTTTCCTCCTACCTGCTTTGCTATATGGAGATACAGGACAAGATTGAACAAAATGACGATAAAAAACTTGCATCAAATGTTAAAAAAATATAAACGCACTATGAAATTAAGTTAGAAATTGAATATTTTTCTATATATTCTTAAAATTTAGCCCATGTTTGAATTTAGATTCGTCTTATCCAGCCCAGAAAGATAGTATCGAAGATAGTACTTAAGTTACCGTCGTAAGAACATTCAAAAGCCGACCCACTTGGATGGGTGACACCGACAACAATAAAATTGATTGTCTTTTTGAGATAGAAATCTGATGTGGAACGTGACTTTTTTAATAAACAAATTGTAAAAAACGCTAAAATAAACTTTCCTGTAGCATTGGTTGTAAAGACAATAGCTGTAGGTTCGATTTCTATTTAAGAAAATATTATTTAAAAATTATTTTTGTTTTCTTTTTAGACATTGTGTTACGCTTCCAGTCAATATCTATAAAATAGATAGAAATGGGAGATAAAATAACCTTTCACAAGGTTAATAACGCATGTTTAATGTCAATTTTTTTTCTTACTTCTCATACTGGAATTAAAATTTATCTATTCTGAGTTCAGTTCAGTTCAGTTCTTTATTTATGGCGCTTCGAGCGTGCCAGTAGAGCACTAATCACTTCGCCAATGTCACGTTGTATGGAGAACACTATCTGTTCTGTAATATTATTAACTGTACTAACTATACTATACATAACTAACTATATTAGTATTAAGTCACGTTTATGTTTAGAGATTCAGCAATGAGACATACATATTTAATGCCCTTTGATTAATGCCTGTAAATTATATTCGAGATATTATACGTACAACTACCACAAGAGTACTGTGTAAGCAAATTCTTAATACATTTTTACATAATTATACATAGGAAGCTAATGAAATCGGTAAAAATTATATATATTATTTTACATTATATATTATTCGTTTCTTTAATATAAATGTTATAAATCACATTGTTAATATCACAGCGACTGTAAGCACGAGGAATGAACCTCTGGCGACCGCTCTGGCTCCACAATTTAGAGAAAAGTAGGGAACGGAAGTGTCTGCACGGGAACGGCGTGGCTTAACACTAGGTTTCAAGGTGCAACCTGCCTACGCTGCTATTTGCGGAATATATGTAGGATCATAGATAAAAAAAGCAAGATTATGGTTCCGCAAATAATTTTATACCTAAGCCAAAAATTGTTTCTCGTTTACTCCGTTACACTTTCATAAAACGTGAGATTGTTATATTTATTTTGAAACGAAATTTTTCATACTTTAATCCCACAGCAACTTTTCAAATCCGTATCTTAGAGTAAAAAAAATACTATTTACCTAAACATGTATTTTTATTAAACTTACGTTATAAAAATATGGAAGACATACGAGATACTTATTCAAGATTGACTATTCTGAAGTAGTCTATTTTACTTGCATTTTAATTTAAAATAATCAAATATCGTTGTTATTCTTATTAGGGCCACTGTGGCGCGAGGTTGAGTGTTCGATTCCCGCTCGATGGGAATGATATATTTAATATTTTCACTTTTGTGCTCTGATGACAAGGAAAGTGCAGAACAAAAATATCTAAATGGGAACGAAGTGTCTTAACACTAGGTTCCCTAGCTATTTGCGAGATACAGCGTGAAGCTCATTAAGTAACTAGAAAAATCACTCTGCTTTCCTTATTTATGTACATCACTGTTCACATACTGTACTTGTCAAATTAGCACTATATGCGTAGACTCAAATTAGCGCCAACAAGGCATACTATAATAAATAATGCATAACGTTAATGGATATTAATGTATGTATGTGCGTAATAACAAACTACAATACCATTCTCTTTGACAGTTTCAATATATAATCCATCTATGTAGGTATATATTTGTCATCATTGTCGCTCAATTAGCACGAATTAGACTTAACTTAATTAAAAGCAGCTTCACGCTTTTTCCCGTACTGTAGGATAGACCGAAAGGATAAATGTTAAGACACTCCACCCTACATTTTTTTAACGGTATTAGCAGTATTAGTCTACCGAAGGGAACAAAACAAAAAATAACTTAAATATAATCATTGCCTCGAGTTGGACCCACAACTACACCACAACCGCTTACAGTTAAACGCGACTGTTAAGAGTTCAAATCTGTTCAAAATGCTCCTAATTTGGACTTTCCTGTTGATATTGACTATCAAAGACCCGCATCGCTTTGACCAAATGGTACATTTTGACACCCAGCACGTCGCTATGTCTTTTAAACAAGCACAGTCCAAAGACTGGTTTACCCTCTCCCCCCTTGGTCGATCACACACTAGGAGCTATCCCCCCACAATATAAAACAAACGCTTCAAGATATGAATCCACAACTATCAATACAACAATAACTAGAGTAGATGATAAAATATGAGATAGCAATATCAATTCCATTTTACGAAGCATAAACCGTAGCTAAGATGGCCTTAAAATAAACAAAGTTGGTTCACTCGTAAAGTTAACCCTGGCTTTGCTGTACTGCCTCTATCTAGCTTATAGGCAACTAGTGTAATAGAACGTTTATTGGAAATTGTATCAAATATGTACACACGCGATGCTATTAAAATAATAGTTTTAAATATATTCAGTAGACAAGTATCGGCTTGGCAGTTATTAAAAGGTAAGGTTCAATAGAAAATAATAACACGTATTACTATTAAATGAAATCATAGGCTTTTAAATTCAAATTAATGAAAACTAATACGTTTTTATGATATTTTACTAAATTAGTGCTCTTAATTCTTTTAAAATGGCAGAAAATATGTAATATTTACCTTCACGCCGCATATACGAAGAGGAGAGCAGGAGAGCATTTAGTGTTAGGAGACTTTATTCCCCACTTTTCTTTCCTAAGTGGATTAACACTTTAAAAATATTATTTAATTTTACAGCTTTATTACATTGATCGAATAGTTTAACTTTAACAGGAGATTTACTTCTATAATAAAACAGGAAGATCGACGTCAATAATTATTATTCGAAGTTTGCAACTTTACGCTACTTAGGTCATAGTTCTTGTTCTAAGTTTTAAGTACTGACGACTCTATAATCTGACTTTGGACAGGATAACGGTACCGTCGTAAATGTTAGTTTATTGGAGTAGACATGTGAAATCTACCAGATTCATTTAGCTTGAATTAAAAATAATTAAATTAGCTTCACGCTATATCCCGCACGCAGCAGGGTAGGCAGAGGGAACCTAGTGCTAAGACACTCCGTTCCCCACTTTCTGCCGACTTCTGGAAGCATTGTACGTTGAGCGGCGGAACTCAACGCCGCGCTTGTACTGACACTGACAATATCTATTATGTTCAGTTTTTTAAATTACGGTGTTCCGGATGTATCAGTTTAACAAGAACTGTCAGTTCGATTCAGTCTAATGTCGGAAACTCAACTGTCAACTGTCAACTGGATCAAATATCCTACATCTTAATATCTATATGAGCAAAAGATGTGAGTAAAGAAATTTTTTATATTAGCAATTTAAAATAAAGTGTAAATATTCATAAATATGAATAAAAAAGCAGCAAATTATACAAATAATTTTATTACATTTTACATCATAATTTACAAAATAAATAAAAAAAACGCAAACTTAAAAGCCATGTTAAATCGAGAGGTTGCTTCAAAAATGTATAATATAAAACGTTAAATGCCCGCCCCTAAAGCTTCGCCTGTAAGAGATAATTTTTTTAATGCAATATAAAAGATTTACGGCTTAATTAGCTAGTTTCCGAGTTAAAAGCCGCTTATTGAGTAAAAAAAAAAATATCGTTCTTTTCAACGGTGGGTACCTACTTCGCTAGATGAATTTTTTTCCCGCTTTGATATATTAATTTTTTTATTGAAAATTTGCGACCCAAGGAGAAAGAAGATAAAATTATTATGACTCAACAAGTTTCATAATACTTTATTTTTAGAATTAGGGGTCAATTTAATAACTGTAATACTGTGAAGATTTAGAATGATTTCTATATAAATAATGTCAAAAATATCACTATTTTTTTGCAAAACTTGAAAAGTAAGAAAGAGTTTAGTGATAAATTTTCCCAGTTTTAAAGGAATTACAGTCGCATAGAACAGGGTAGGCAAAGAATCTGATGTCAAATTTTCTGATCTCCACTTTCAATTTGAATTTAAGACAAACTGCGTTGACTAGAGGATCTTAACGCCGCCCTTTCTATCACGAGTCGAGATCAACCTCAAAGCAGCTATCCTTACATTCACACGCTTTTACCATGCGACATATATGTACTGGTTACTAAAGACATGTCACTTTGATCTACATAAATCAAAATATAATTCTATATATTAAATATTAACTTCAACATATGAAATGTACCTGCTTTTACTGCACCGTGTGGGCGGTATCCGTATTTCAAATATAGATATTACGGCGGATATTAGAAAGTAGCATCCTGCTTTCAATATACTTTAAGATGAACAATGTTTTCAATTCAAGTAATTCATTAATACAATTTATTTATAAATTACAAAGAAATTCAGTGAATGCAAACTTATACTAATACAATAAAGACGAATAATTTATTTGCTTGAAAGCGCTAACCTCAAAAACTTAATTTATTTCTTGGAAAAAATATGTTTGTGTAACATAGTCCATTTGTCAAGCCAATATATAGCCTATTATTACATGACGTTAATCGATTCAATACAACTCACTGTATTCTGTCTTAATTAATTCTCTTTGAATACGCGTATGAATCCGCCGGTAAATACTGGTCAAAGTATGTGGCGTCTATATTATAAATTAATTTAATATACTTATTTAATTAAAAACAAGTATTATTTAAAGTTAATAAAAAAATATAATACATGGTTAAGTCATCTTCTCTAATGTTAAATAATTTAAAAACAAGTCGCGCTTAGCATTTCACAAACGAGTAAATAAATATTTATACTATAAAATTATAACATTTTAAAACAGAAATATTTAAGTTACCTAATTTAATGTTAAAAACATTTTTTGTGATAATAAAAAAACATCACTATTTACTACCAATTTTAAAATGTCTATTTTCAGTCCACTCACATAGCAGAGCATGTCGGATTCAGCATTTATTCTTCTTTATGGCATCCATTTTCAAGTTTCATACATATTTGATATGTTGGGGATTTTCAAGTAACTCCTACATTGTGTTATATTTTTTATATTTAAATAAAATAAATTCAAAAAAATTAAATAAAAATCCAGATGTTTACAAATTGATTTACACTTAATATATTCATATATACATATTTCCTATACAAATCACTAAAAATAAAAATAAACAAAACAAAACAACAAGGAAATAAAAACAAACAAACAAAACACAAATTCAATAAAATATAATAAATAATATACAAACAAATGCCAAGTTACGTATAAAGTATGGCAGGCACAAGTTTAATTCTCAACACAGAAAGATACGTCCGAACGCACGACTGAAGCCGGGCCAACTGAAGTGAACGAGCACGTTGCAACCCTTCGGGAGCCTTATATTATGTAGGGGATGATTGGTTATATTTATAAAACTGTATTAAGATACTTGTGCTGGTCTTAACCGGTAGGTTTTAGAGTAATTAATAGGTAAACAAGGCTATGTGGTAAACTCATCTACATTACTATCAAGATGATAAAATAAAGTTAAATGTTCAAAATTCATTAGAAAAAAATATATATTAATTATATTGTAGCCACAAATTTGTTCGCGCGACTATTAAAAAAAATCCGTACTTATATTAATTCCCATTTTCGTAAGAATTTCGGGAAATCCTATAAAAAAACAACTAAAAATATCTGCATTGAATTAAAACGGTTAATAAATTGTTTCTAACGACTGAATGTGTAAACAAACACACACAAACATATCTAATAAAATAAAATATATATATATATTTTTATGAGAATCCAAAAAATTAACCTAGCGTACCTACAAAAAAAAGTCCCGTTTCCCGAAAAGATGTTTTAAAACATTTTGAACAAACAGTCTCGTGTTTCCGGAATATTCTTTAACACTACGAAAATATTAAGCTTTGATGCTAAGCTTGCTTTAATTACTGTAAAATGTCACAGGAGTAGGAGATTAATTGAGAACCTAGCTCGAGTAGTCTTGTTACATTAGGAACTTAAGATATTTCTACAAAATAAATGACTGTCACATTTCTAGGTGTTTGAAGATGTTAAAGAACGCCAATTTCGTCGTCAATTTAGCAAGTTCTTTATGTAAGCTTAAGCTTGACGCTAAAAAAGTAAAATTTTTACAAACATTTTTTGATTGGCTATGAATATAAAGTGAAAATGATAAAAATTTAATAAATAAACGTGAACATCAAATACTATAAGTAAGCGCAAATTAATTGAAAATTCAATAAAAGTTTAACTTATTGCGTCTCGGTATCAATCAAAGCCTAAACGAATTTACTGCTTTTAATGAATATTGACACTTTACAAGTCAGGGAAAAAATCGAATTTTAATCACTAAGAAGTTCAAGTAATTCCAATTTTAATAAAATAACACTTCGACATATTCATTAAAGATTTCTGGATTATATTACTATTTTTAAGAAAGAAGTATAACAGTATGTTATATACATTAAAGCAGTATATATTTCAAGGAAAATAACACATGAAAAGCCTTAAGACAGACACCGTTCGCAATGAAGCGGCACCTACATCAAGTCTAGTTAAATACAGGTAAATACCTCTAATCTCAGTGTTAACGTTTGGCTTGACAGTATGGGATTAAGGCAGCTTGTATCGCCCTCTATACACATTTAACATACTCGTAAATTAATATTTTTTTATATATGTAATAGGAGTAGTAGGAAGCAGAAATTGATTAAGGAGTCTAAAAGAAAACTTCTGGGAATCAATTTTTCAGTATGAAATTTTTTAATATTTTTTGGTACAAGAGGAAATGAAATATCTAATATTTTCATTTTCTCGCTCTAGTAATGAGGCATAGCGGAAAGGAATGTCTCAATGGGAAAGGAGGTTGAGAGGAACCTATCCTGGGTTCCTTTTGCCTACTCTGATATGTGCAGAATACAGCATGAAGCTAAAATTAATGTATCACAGTATATTTATTTGATATTTAATACTTTTTTAAGCATAACCAAACCAAATCCATCGCAAAAAGACAAACGACCAAGCAAATGTCTACCAGAGTGTTATTCATTAAAAGTGTAAAAAGACAGCGACATTAAAAAGCTTTCACGCCGAACATACCATCCAATATTTATCCAACTAATGGGTACCGTAATAAGCCATACATATATACATACATACATACATACGTAGGTACCTACTAGATATACGAAAAGAACTTTATTTTAAAAAGTAATTGTTTTTTATTTTTAAAATACAGTAACTTTTAGTATATAAATATTAATTTTGAGTTTGAGCTTTTAGTTGAATTTAATCCAAATAACAAAAAACTTTTATGTAGGTTAATTCTAAATTTGATATGTTACAATTTTTATCATTTAAGCTGTGTGTAAAATGTAAATACATAAGTAAAAACTCTAAAAACAGTGTAGATACATGTATTGTGTTCCTAGGTAATGTTTCAAAATTATCTATAACATCACCTAGGAACACGTATTGTATTTCTAGTTATAAAATATTTGTTATTAAAAAGAGTAATATGTAAATTATTATTTATTTAATTAAAAAAGCAATTTGTATGTAAAATAAAAAATAACAGTAAAACGTATGTAAAATAACATACGAATACCTTGTCCCATAAATGATTTAGTAACAAATGTGTTTCTATTCTTTATTTTTTATAACAAAACTGCTAAATAACAGTTTAATAAACATTAGCTTGAAATATTTAAAATTAAATTCCCTTTAAAAGTTAATTTTTCATCCAACCTCGAGTAGAAGCTTAATAACATAAAGAATTCCACAGTCAAAGACAAACGAGGTAATCTAATTTTATTTATTATATTTAATAAAACCTTTAAAGAGGCCAGAGTCGTGACTCAGGGGTGCAAGCGTGTGAATGTAAGCGCGTCATGTTGTGGGTTCGATTCCTACTCATTCATTTCTTCATTCTGGTGAAATACAATGCCTCCAGAATTCGGAGAAAAATATGGAACAGAAGTGTCTTAATTGGAACAGAGTGTCTTAACACTAGGTTCCCAGGTTCCATTTGCCTACTTTGCTAAGTTGCGGGATACAGCACGAAACTACAAATAACAAAACCATTATTGCTTCATTAGATTTTTTTAAATGTCAAACAAATGTCATTAGTTTTACGTCGCTCGTATAAAAAGTGCCAATTCATTGTTTTTACGATTGCACGATACGGCCGTCATAAGTGCAATAAACAAAAGAAAAGTTTATATAACGCTTTAAAAATAGTCCGTAACAGCCTTTAACAGTTAATATATTATAGTTTATTGGAGCAGTTTGAAAAATTTTATAAAATGTGTCAATTTTCATGATAAAGTTTAAAATGTGACCTAATTCTACTGTTACGACTTCAGTCCGTTTTGATTTGTTGGGCCAAACTATGTATGTATGCTTTAGTGTTTTTTTTTTTATTTGGAAACGTCCCAAGGCGTGTCAAATTTAAAATATTGCAAAAAAGGAACCACACTAATATTACGACTAACTTATCCTAACTTTGATTGTTGTTTAAGCGCGGCGCTGAGTTCCGCCATTCGAGACGAAACGTCCCGAATTCAAGTGAAAATTAAAATGTCGGAGTGTTTTAACACTACGTTTTAACAAAAGTTAATAAACAACCACATTGTTATGTATAAGCTAAACGCATATAAATTACATAATTGAAAACCTAATCATAGAATCATTACGAGAGAGACTGTAGAAGCATTTTCTCCGTTTCTAAGTCGTTGGGTGAACGAGGTATGTAGGTTGCGACGCTGATTAGAAGCCGGGCGTTAGTATTACACAGAAACAATTTCGAACGAACTGGTACCTGTATCTACATGTGAATGTATTGTGTTTTCATTTTCTTTTGTTTACACTTTTATACGAAATTTCTTTGAAAATTTATATTTTCATTTTTGAATAATGTACATAAGGTAAAATTAAATGAAAAATTTAAGCAACTAAAACACGCTTTTTTCAACATCACACATTAAAGGACGAACGAATGTAATGAGCACAAACTGTTACTACTGCTCACTAGTAGACAGTCTGAGGATCCATCAGCCAATTCCATCATCAGATCAGCTCTATCATCCTAAATATAATTGCCAAGTTTTTTTATGTTACAATAATTGGGAGTCCATGTAATTCTTATTCTTAGATTTTATTATATTTATCTACTTAGTTGTTATGATATGTTCTACTAAACTTTTTGTTACATCTAATTAGTCTCTCATCTATGTAGGGCTTTTTATAAACTAATGATAAATTCATAGCGATTTCTTATATTTTCATTAATGTAAGTATATTTCACTTGGACAAACGCCAATGCCGGATTAGTGTTGGCTTTACTCGATTTGAAATAATGGGCGATTTTAGAAGTTATAATTAATATAGCTATTTAGGGCAATACGAGAACAAAAAATGACTGTAATAAAAAAAAATATGAACAACTAAAAAAATGTTCACGTAAAACATAATTTTACATGTATCAATAAATAAACTTTATGTTATTTATTAGAAATTCTTAGAAATTCCTCATAAAATAAAAATATCACTAGAAACAAAACTATCACATTACAATGACATATTACTGAGAAAACGTTTCATTGCAAGGATAAGGACAACAGAAAAATTTCACGAGATATTATTAAATGGTTGTTAGAAAGATATGTCTTGTATTAAATACATATTAGAGTGGACGGGACTTACGGCTAAAACTCATGCTTTAAACTGATTAAAAAATTCAAAAAAGCTGTTATCATTGAAACCTAACTCATTTGGTCATTATTATCAGTCAGCCTTTTTATTTATATATCTTTACCATATAATATATTTTAATCATAATTAACATTATACATATATAAATGACACTAAATTTGATTTAATACGAAATTTTATTAAGAAAACACAAAATCCTAAAATACTAACATAAAGGTAAACGAATATTCTCCTGTAAAACTGTCATCCAGACGCCTGTTCCAAATAAGAAACATGTTTCACTACAAAATTATTTTCAAGAACAAAATGTTCACAAAAATGTCCAGTGGAGAAGCAGAAGTTTCTTTTCATCACTTCACGTTGTCGCGTCAATAGAGTGCCTACATGTGATGAAAAGCTTGACCTATAAGTTCATATAAAACTTAGGTAATATAAAGGACTTTTACACAAAAGCTACATGTACTCCATCATTAAGAAGAAAAGATAGGGAAAGTATAGACTAAGGAAAATAAACTTAACGAGTTTTATCTTTATACAAGTAAAACCTACTTATATAATTATCATTGGCAGTAAATAACCTCCTATTTTTCTAGCTCTGAAAGAAAGTATTCAGATTAGATAAATAGATTCTCTTATTAATCCACCAGTAATTATTTTTATTTGTTTATGGTATGAAAACAACCGTCACGTAATAACTCTGTTAATAATAATAATATAGTATGTAACTTAAAATCATTATACGAAAAAATCTGCGTCTAAGTAAATAAAATAGAGTGAATTTGCATATTTTTTAGCTTCACTATCTATCCTGATGTATGCAGAAGGACTCTGGGGAAAATAGTGTTAAGATACTACTCTACTTTCCACCGAATTGTGGAGACACTGCGTATTTAGTGGCGGAGTTTGAATATACTAAATATTGCAATATTACATATTTCATTTCCTCAAATGAGAATCGAACTCACAACTTGTGGTGCTTACATTCGCAAGCCTTCAAAAATTTCAATATAAATTTAATTTAATTCTACATTAAAGTTAAACCGAGCAATCAAATATCAATAGACGTTGAAAAGTAGCAAAGTTCAAAAGTTTCAAATACAAATCGGCAACAATCGGGTGGGAACTCGGCGGAAGTTTCTGCGTTGTTAAAAACTTCACAGATTCTTTTGTAGCAAACTATGACGAGCGAACACAAATAGTGTAAGTTGGCGGTCTTTAAAAGTTGACTGTAGACTGCTTTGGAATTTTTAAAAATTTTCAATAAAATATCTAAAATTTATTGTATATTCAATAAATCGAAGTTAAGAAATGTTTTTAACATTAAATCTATACTAATGTTATAAATCTTAAAGTGTTTGTTTGGTTGCTACGTGCTAATCTCAAAAACTATTGGTTGGTATTAATAAATAAATTTTAAATGAAATAGTCCATTTATCTAGAAAATCTACAGGTTATATTTAATCACGTTAATCGATTTGAAGTAATCCAAACGACCTGTCAAAATTACCTCAGGATCATAGAATGTCCATATATCATACAAAACTCTTAATTATTTTGTTTCGACAAAGAGAACGAAGTCGCGGGTAAGAGCTAAATCAAAACACAAAGTAAACATGTAAATTACTAGGTTACCAGCTATAAATTTATTCATTAGTTCTTAGATGAGAACACTACTAATCTATAACCAAATGTACTAGAATAATAATGTAAGTATGAATAGCTTTACGCCACTTTGAATATAATAAAAATCCAGCTTCACGTTGTTTCCCGTAAAAAAAGGTACCTAGGTACCAAGGTAACCACGGTTCTCCACCTCATCCTGCATTTTGGATATATTGCGTATAATAAATTAAATATGAACATTCCCCCAAACGTTGATCGAACTCAAAACCGACGCGTTTGCAATCAGCTACTGCTCCACTGCGTTATGACGACCTCACATAGTACAAACAAAATCATAAAAAAAATTGCGTTCTTATATAAAAAAAAAGAAAAAAAAAATACATTTAACAAGAAAATAACAACACCAAAAATTACCTTCAGCTGAAATTTACAAGTTTTAAAACGTAACCGACGATAAAAGGCGGTATGAGATATTACACCGTGCGTACACCAGACAGGCAGGCAGCAGGTTGTATTCAATAACGTCCTGTCAGTTCGCAGTCTTTGTGTGGAATAAAAGGCTAGTTTAATCTTTCTCGTCTTTTCTGTTGTCGAGAAGCCACAGAACTGTTGAGTTGCTTGCAAAAAAATTGGACAGGATTTTCAGTCACTTTGGGAAATTTACATGGTAAAAGTAATTTAAATATAGTGTTAGGGTATTCGTGTAAAAGTGGGTATATTTGGGTGAAAAAGACAATTAAAGCAGTGGAATTGTGTCAAACAGGAACAGTTGTTTGTAGGGGGAAGCCCTGATTGGAAGGTATCTAGTGTGTAGTGTTGTTATTGAGTGATACATGTCACTTATTGTAATTACGTGGAACCTCTGTTCGAGTACGTTAAAAACATATAGACGGTATGTATTTTTATCGTGTTATTTTAAAAATGCTAACCGCTTCCGAATTCTAATAATAGTGTTACTTCATTTAAATTAGTTTTACTTGCTTTTAGTGTTCATGATATACTTATTAATTTGTTATTTTATTATGACATATTAAAAATAAATTATTAGAATATGAATTAAATTTATATTTCCACTTCTTCGCTCTGGTGTCGAATTCCGCCAGTCAACACACAATGCCACCACAATTCTAATAAACAAAAACAATCATTCCTCTAACCGAGAATAGAACCCATAACAAAATAAATCTAAATACAACAAAATTCACATATAACAACTCATCAAAACTGTTATTGCAACACGAGAGAGAGAGTCCAGATCAGAGATATGAAGTCATATTGCATTCCGCCAAGCAGACATATTCCGAAGCAATAACGTTTGTCATACATACATACATGGTTATTGCTATTTGACTGTATTAGTACCCGCTACCCCCCCCCCACCCCCCACACGCCGCACTGGGGACAGCTGAGCCGCTGTTACAACTTTGAAATATGTTTTTGATTGTCTGTTCTTACTACAGATTTAACATAGTATTGTTTAACATTTATTTATTTCATTTCTTTGTAATGTTATGGGTGATTCGTATTCAATGGATGGCTATGTGGGGTTTTTTATGTTAGATAGAAAATTTGCTTATAATTTCGATAATTTTAAGCTTTAGTGATACAATATTTAATTTTCTAAGAGGGGACAAAATCTGAGGCTGTCGAGGTGCATGTGTGGGTTCGATACTAACTCAGGGGAATTAATTATTTTCCTAACTGCCTAACGATCTTTTACGTGGGATAGACCACGAAATTAAAAAAAAGAGAAGAAAAGAAAAATTAAATATCTATAACAATACAATTAATGATAAACATTTTTAAGGAAACCTGACTCAAGAGCCATGAATAATTAAGTACCTTACGTTATAAATCATTGTCACGTTGAGGACTAATAATGGACCTAAACGTATAACGTTCACAAACTTGATCTCTCTCTGAATGGAGAATACAAAAAGAGAATTATTTCAAGTATAGCAAATATAATTTATTGAGTTAGTTTTCACAACAACTGCTCTTGGGATTTTCCAACTTATGATTAATTATGATGTTAATAAATCGTATAAGCGTGAATATTTCTCTCACTAAATATCTATGGAAATTTAAATACTTTTCTTAGAACAAAGAAATCATTAAGGTAAGAAAATAAAAGATGATTGCATAACTTATTACACAGTCATCTTTTTTTGATATAAAAATCCAAATTTGTTGATTTTAATGATGATTTCATATCACTGAAAATCAAAAAAATAAGCATTTAAATAGTAATATTAGTAAATAATGTCGACTCTACCAAAAAAAGTCTTATGTGGGTGGGGATTTTTAAACTTTTGTCTATTTATTTGCTAATAAAAAAATTTTCCAATGCAACAAAATTACTAAATACAGTTCTGGGGACACTTAAAAAAACATTAATAATGAAAAACACCACCCAAATATTTCACGAGACAAAGTGGAAGAAACAAAACAATTTTTCAAGTGTAAAAATTTCAGACGCTACTTAGGCTGACAGATATAAATGTCTTAGGACCTGCTCAGGCTGAGTGGGTCTCTTCACAAGTCATTGGAATACGTATACTAGGTATATGATGAAATATGTTTGTTTTGTGCAAATATTTGTAGACTATATGATAATTGTTAACTGTACGGCGGACAGTGAGTTTTTATAGTTTTAGTTGAAAAAATTAAATAACTAAACGTATGTTAGGGAATTTCAAAAGTATATTGGATTAATCAAATTCTTAATGGTAATTGTAATTGTAAGCCTAATATATGCGAAGTCGTTCTCTCTCAAAGAAATGATTTTTTTATCACTTCTCATGGGATCGGAGTAATCAAAGTAAAAAAAATAAATAAAAAACCACCATTCAACAAGCAATATCGCGAAACCGGGAGAAAATTGAAGGAGTGTTTTAACACTAGGTTCTCTTTGCTCACCCTGTTACACAGTAAATAATGTTAAGTTGTCCTAAAATCCAACACAAGCGTTCCGATTCCAAATGAAATAACACAAACAACAATATATATTCGTTATAGCACCATTAGCAAAACACACTAGCTTAGTTCAAGAGTTGCATCTAGGCTCCAAATCTTAGTCACGAGTGCTGCTAGGTCAAAACTTGTGCAATTAAATTGTTAACAGATGTATGAGATTCATATTAATTTCAAGAGAAACAACAAATGTATAGCTTTCGATAAAACAATAGAACTGAAAGCTAAATCAATTCTCTAAATAGATACATATTTATGAGTAGAATAGAATTCATCAAAATACATTAAATTACAATTTCGAATGCGATGACGTCGTTTTCCGAATGTGAACGGAAATGGCTTATTGTTTACTGAGATAATATGACATAATTACAACCAATGAAGATATATATCAGACAATAATACAGCAACTTAATATATATTCCGGAAATAGTAAAAAATATTACTATTTCCCGAAAATATATAAAGATTTTTTTAGCTTCACACTTTTCACGCTTTTCATCTTTACGCGCACAACAGAGTCGATAGATAGTTTTTCTATCGACTCTATTAAAAAATATCTTCTAATTTTACTACTGTATAAATTGTTTTACTGAGCTAATAATAAACAGAAAGGAAAAATCATCGACATGTTTAAAGCAAAATAATTTTATTCTTTTACTAAAAAAAACGAATACTCATAGTACTTTTTTATAAAATAATTCCCTACAAAAATATTAAACAGATACTGATATGATGAATATATGTGGTATTAAAACTGTCATCGTACGTATAGAACACAATAGAACTCGGCCTGAGACCAGTTCGTTAAGACCATTAATCACAATTCATCATTTCTAATTACAGTACAAAAACTTATATCATTGTTTGCAACAAAAAGTACTTATTTCTAATTTTATGAGCAAATGTATGAGAAAGTTAATAATGTTGTACGATGAATAAAAGTAAGAAGTAAAGCCTATATTATGTTATAGGTACTTGTATAGGATTCGTCGATACTTTTCATATATATTTTTAGTTCTGATATTTTTAATAAATTTTGCATAATTAAAATATGTTTGAGTTTTATAAGATCGTTAAGCCGACACAATAATGAAGTATATATAATTGTATGCGGGTGAAAAAAGATTTTATTTCATGTTAGTTTTCTATGTTTTTAATAAAAAATAATATAAAAATATTTATTTCAGTTTCACATATTATAATAAATTTAATATCACGCTAAAACCCTCATAAAGTAGGGTACAAAGGAAACCTAATGTCGAAATACTCCGTCCCCGATTATCCGCTCATATATTGATTCATCGCGACAATAAATTTCTTCGAGTAGGAATCGAACCCGCAACTAGTTACATTTTAATATTGAAAAAGTTCTCAAACCAAAGAAGTTTGAAGGTCGTAACGACCCTGGTGAAAACGACACTCTACCCAAGACATATTCAAGAGCAGAAACTTCATCGATTGTCACTCGTGTAGATATATAAAAGTATTGAAGATGATAAGAAACGTGCTCAAGTTCGTCTTGGGCAAGATGAGATACAAAGTCAAGATCTAAATTGAGGAAGTCGTCCTTGAGCCGAGACGAGACAATGTTAGAAAAGTGGTGGTAGGTATTAAAGAAAAAGATAAAACCTTACCTTTTATCTGTTTTAATGAACTTCACTAAGAGT
The DNA here is from genome assembly GCA_016802625.1 of Heliconius numata. Lineage (NCBI taxonomy): Eukaryota > Metazoa > Arthropoda > Insecta > Lepidoptera > Nymphalidae > Heliconius > Heliconius numata. The sequence goes on from JAEBDU010000090.1 coordinate 102,904, forward strand.
TCTGACCTTATATAAATATATATTTATGTGTGGTTGTTAAGGCAAGTTAATTTTATGTGCACTTTGGCATTAAGGGCAAAAGTATTTTATGTTGGAATAAAATTGTTTTAATTATGTTAGTTAACTTATATATGATAAGTTAATAATAAATATAAAAAACCATCGAGGCCAATGCGGCGCAGTGGGGCAGCGTCTGATTGTAAACGCGATGGTTGTGGGTTCGATTTTCACTAGGGAAAAATATTTTATTTCCCCTCTTTGCACTGGTTCTACTTGGTTCCCTTTGCCTACACTGCTTACTATTGGGAGATGCGTAACGTAAAAAAAAACCAATATAATGCACCTATGTATATCATTATTCACAATATAATAGTAAAACATTTTCTCCGCGATCTCCGCTCTCCACTTTCCAACGGACAGAGAGAAAAAATATAAATATTAAATATTTGAAGCACGTAGAACATTTGAAAATTCAATAAAAGATAATATAATCGAATTTATAATAAGTAATATTACAAAACCAATTAATAGTCCAATTAACAATAATTATTGACTACATTTAAGTACAAATATTGAGTTTAATATTTACAAAGTTAATAAAATATATTTCGACAAATATATTGCGGTTGACGGTTGCGGGTAAACGCTAACGAAACCACAATGGGTTCGATTCCCACTCAACAAATTAAATATTTATTTTTTCATTTCTTCACTTTCATGTCGAGACAAAGAACGGCGTAGAGTTCCGCCACATCCAACGCTATCAGAAGACGGCGGAAAGTAGGGAGCGAAGTATCTTAACACTAGGCTCCTTTACCTACCCTTCAAAGTCAAATATATTTTTCAAACTTCTGTCCTATATTGAGAGAGCGTATAAAAAATACATAAATCGATAGGCCATGTTCTTAGAAAGATGACCTATTACATAAGCCATACGACCTTTTCGATATGTCATCTTAGATGACACGTGGAAAGGCGTAAAACACGTCTGATAAGCTATTTCTTCAGCAAAAAGACGTAAATTCTCCATAAATTCCCCACTTTATTGCAGAAGCGTTTCAGAAATCTATTTATACTCGATAAAGTTTTGTTATTGCGTTAACCTTTTAAGGTTAACAGTGTAATATGTTGATAGGTTCAAATAATGATGGAGTCAAATATGTTGTTACGTCTTTTACTCTTAATGAATAATTATATTATAGGCAAATTAAAGAAAATCTAAATTTGTGAATCTTTCTCTCTGGTAAAGCCGTAAAAGCTTTATGTACTTTTAGAGACATAATGAGGTTCAAAGCCGCAAATATCAAGTGTATGTATAATCGGCTTAGGTTAACGAAAATATGTAAAGAAAATAAATCAAAAGTGTTTTTACTAAAGGAAAATCGAACCCAAAACTATCATGAAGAGTTAAACACGTTTAAATTTTACAGGTTTAAATCTACTCTACTTTTCAATAACTCAAGTAAAGAGTATTTATTACAATTAGCTATATATAAACAGAATTGTGTTTATCTGTTTATTCATAGCCAAATGACTAAATCAATATCATCGATATTAGTCACACTAAATTGAATTCTGGTGGCAATGATATGATACAACACGTTAGATATGATCGATATGTTTCAGAGGACCGAATGAAGATTTTATTAAAAACAAATAATTAATTGAACCATTTTCTTTTTCTAACACTACGTATATCGGAGAAAACAATGATAAATCACTTCGTTTTCTTTTTCTCATTTTCTTATTTGGCTTGGCTTGTGTTAAACAATTTTAAATATAAACTAATCACGTGAGAACTCCAGTTTTTTTTTTATTATTTTAGATTAAACTAAAACAAAATTATTAAATACATTCAATGTTACTACAAGTGCCTTATAAAGAATTTAATAACACAAGGAAAGTAAACTCTGACAAATAGAGCGATATTATTATTCACAAAATTTCGTCAAGTTAATATTAAAGTTATGTCCATTTTGGAATTCCTACCTCTTCCGGCCTTTGTGTATTACGTTGTGTGGGTTAAGAAATTTTATATTATTTACAAAACAAAATGATATCTTTACATGTTGTTCGGTTAAACACTTATCACACCTAGTTCGAACTAACCATTTTTACCGTGGAACATTTATTAAGTGTTGTTGAGAGGCGGAACTCAACGCCGTGCTTTGCCTCAACACCAGAGCGTAGAAATGCAAATATAAGTTTAAATAAATATTTCCTTTCCTCGAGTGGTCAGTCGATTTTGCCCCTGCGCCACGACTGGCCCTCAAATGTCTTTATAAACTCTTGAATTTTTACCGTTACATACCATTAAATAAATAACAAATTTAAAAGTCCAAGTCTAACTAATAAAATCTAAAACTAAACTGTCAGTAAAACATTTAACTTAACTCCAAACACACCTACTCCTCCTATCTACTAATAATTCTTAACCACAAAAGAGATGCCAAGACCGACAAATACACCTAATAAATCTAGCCTGGTGGTAGTCCATAACAAAGTGTCTGGTATCGACATGGAAGAACGACATCATTAGCATGCGGGCCCCGAACACCCATATTTATTATATCTTGGAAAGCCGACTGGACTATTCAGTAAAATAGATTTGAAACAAATTGACTGGCTGTTGCGAGCAAATTTCATTCGATTCGTTTGTGAAGATTTTTATTGCATTTTTATTCGGACTTATTGCTTGGTGCCGTTGCCAAACGAAAAATGGGTTTACAATGAATTTTTCATATGAATTTGTAAAATCTTTTTGTAAATGTTTGTGTGTGTATGATTAACGTTACATAGAAACATGTAAAAAAATATAGACAAATAGTATGTTATATGTATATTTTTGTTTTTATGAAGACAATAGCATAAATTGTTTAGTAAAACATGTGTATTTTAAATAATTGAAAAAAATGTCAATTATAGTTAAAAGCATTTATTTTAATAGTAATTACGACTCTTCCGTTCCCCACTTTCCGTCTAAGTTAATGGGAACAGAGTGTTTTATCGCCAGGTTCCCTCTGCCTACCTTGCGATGTGCGGGATACAGCGTAAAGCTAATAAAATAAAAGTTATTATAAGCGTTATTTATGAACTTTGGACAATATGTCTACATGGCGCCCTCTCGTGAAAGGTATCAGTATCGTTCTAGGAAACAAATCCTACAGAGAAAGCTGAAGGTCAGTTGCCCTAAAAGTTTTACAGAGGGCAGCACAAAGCTTCCGGTGAAAACGGAAAACTCCAATAGGAATGTAAGAGTGATGAAAAACTAACACAGATGGCGTTGCAACTTTTTTTGGAAAACTGCTTCGAAAATTCAAATTTTATAAAGAAAATCTTTAAAAACGTACATTTCTTGAGCAGCTTTACATTACCTGTAAACAAATAAAAAATCACATTAAACAAATTCATTTCATTTATAAACCTTTATATATAAAAAGAAATAAAAAAATATTGTTTTTTTAATCTTAATAAAAACATATCGTTTATGTTCCTAGTTTCAATAATAATATAATCTATTACAAACCTCTTGGTTTTTAATAGATTATTATAGAACCTGCTTTTTAAAAAACAATAACTGTATAACATCAAATAATTCCAAGAAACCAATGACCAGATTAATATAATCTAAATAGTAATTAATGCTTATATTAAATATTTATACATTATAAGTTTCTCAATTTAACTGTAATACAATTTAGCAGTGTTTACAGACCGTCTTGTGGTCCTTGTGTTCACGAAACTCCAGACTTGAAACAGATTAGTTTTGAGACAAAAGCTGTTCTGTAACTAGAATATACTAAGCCGCGTTAATAATGGTGACTGCGTTACTCAAAATACATGAAATGTTCGACATACAAGTACCTAAATGTCTTCTATGCGGGGAAAGTTTTGATTCTATGTTGGAATCGTATTTACAATGTTTTCAGACACTTTGAGCAAATGGCAAGTAGGTTTAAGTATGTTATTCGACATATTATATTGTATTGTATGTTTATTTATAATTAGCTACCCACTCGCGGCTTCGCCCGCTCGTACTATATAATTAATAATTTACTAATCTGCATTACTTTCGTTTTTAATAATGAAATAAATCAATAACGAATCACGGCGGGCCACAAAGCCTTCTGTTTCGACATCAGAGCGAAGAAATGGAAATATAAATTTTAATAAATATTTCATAACCTCGAGTGGGGATCGAACCCAAAACCAGTCACGTTTACATTCACAAACTTTAGCTCCAGCGCTACGGCTGACCTCAATAATAATATAAACCGATTATTAAATTAAATATAAACCGATTGAAATAAAACAAACTCTAAATGGAAGCCTGCCAAAATATAATAGTGAAAATTGCAAATAAATCAGTTGAGCTTCGCGCAAGCGTTTCTGAGATTAACGTGAATAAACGTACAGACAAATAGACATAAATTTTTGGTTCTCCTACGCTGTTCAATGCCACCAACAACACCATATAAATTTTGTGAGAAATTCGATAACTTAGATCTCCTACAATCCACTTGTCATATAAGAACTATAGGAAATAACAAGGTAGGGGAGAGCGGGGCTAAAAGTTACCGAGGTAAGTTGTTCCGATGGAAATAATTTCGCGGAGAAAAGTGATAGGAATATTTAGTAAACATATAGTGAAATGCAATGTGATAGCGCACCCATGGCCAGCATACTGAACAATCCAGTGGCACCCGAAACCAATGGAATAGCACACGGGTGTCGTTGGTGCACGATTGTAAATATTTTTGCATTTCATATTTTTGGTCTATCTCACAAATTTTAACGATTAGCCTCGAGTATGTTAGTGGTTTTTTTACATTATATTACCTACTATTTCGGAACACTATTTGTAAATTATTTATGTTTTCTATATCTTATTTATATTTAATTTTTTTTTAACACGTGTTTTTGGGGCTAGATGTTCCCTTTTTTTGGGGCATGTTGTGACCTGTTGTTGTGACGAAAAACTTTCGCCAATTCGTTTGTACCAATAATGGAATGTAAATATTGTAATTTTTCATACTAAAAAATATTGTAATTTAGTAACATGCGGACTTATGGTCGGAAATCAACTCGAGGTTATGTGTCATGCAAAAAGCAGCGGATGTAGTTTTCAAAGATTGCAAGAATGAGATAAAAACTGTTACCAAAGAATTACATATACATATTAAGTGCAAAAACCTAAAGGTATAAAATTTTTGTTAATTATTTTGGTTTAACAAAATCAAAATAAGTTTTTTTTTATGTAAAATTATCTTTTACTTTTTAGTTCCGTTGTTTTTCGGTTCGGTTTTTTTTGTTCAAAATTAATTCTTTTTACGATTTTAAGTGATAAGTAACCTTAAAAGGATACTTCTTAAACGAGTGTTGGTTGTGGTGATTGTGGTTGTTAACGAGTGGCATCTATTGTGATATGTAAAACTTGACTCAATTAGGTATTATTTTTGTAGAAGCTAACATTTTGGTATATTAACAAGAAAATACATAAAAAATATTCGGGCGAATTGGGAACCTCTCCCTTTTTCGGTTGTCAGTCGGTTGAAAATGAAAACTTCTTTTTTGAGGTTGCTTGAAAAGAAATGCAACGATGGGGAATCTTACTTCTGACAATAATTTTAACAAAGTTTTCCCTTGTAACTATTCCAGTATAATTAATATTTACCAAAATAAAAACAAATTTTCTCAATTTTGACCGGATTTTATAATCAGAACCTAACCAAATATTCATCAAACTATCCTTGAAGTGTATCCTTTCAAATAAAAAAAGAATCATTAGAATCGGTTGGCGTGATATTGAGTTATTCCTCATTTTGTCGCACACGTACCAATACAAATTTAATACTTATGTGATTTTCTCATAGATACCATTGTGAAAAATAGACCATAAAAATTGGTTCCCACATGGGAAGCACTACCTTTCAAATAAAAAAAAATCATCAAAATCGGTTCACCTAATCAAAATTTATGAAGTAACATACATAAAAAAAAAAACTGAAGAATTGATAATCTCCTTTTCTTACAGAAGTCGGTTAAAAAAGATTTGCTTTTGCGCCTGGTAATTATTATGATACTGTTGATTATTCCTTAAATAAACAGGCTATGTTCGATTATTTATTGTTTTTTATTTTGCAAATAATAGCTTTAAAAATATGGTAACAATTTACCCCGGTCTGTTAACAACTTGCTCCAATTCGGGGTAAATTGTTACTTTCCGACTTCAGTCATAAAAAAAATCATAATAAAAATGTCTTACAAGCAATACCCCAAATTACTGTTTTAATTGCAAGTCTAGATATGTAAGTTGAATTTGATTATATTGTATAAATACTAAAATCAAGTATTCGTAGCAATATTTGAGGTTAAAAAAAAATCGGAACTTTTGGCCCCGCTCTCCCCTACTACAAATTCAGAATGGAATACATATCTGTTTGTCATAAACCTATACATAAATATATAATCGAGGCCACGATATGATTCACTCGAGAATACATTTGACAATGTGGCTGTATAAGAGCCATTATCACCTACACGAAATTTCCAACACGAACAAACTTAACAGAGCTTAATAAATACGTAAGTAATGGATCTTGTCACGAATTAATAAGCTCCTGAAGGAAAATTACTGTGGGACTTGATTGTGTAAGAAAATCTTATTTTTTTGTATTTAAAATTAAATAACATTAAATCACCTTCACGCTGTTTCCCGCACACACACCAGTGTAGGCAGAGGGAACCATGTGTTAAGAATCTCCACTCCCCACTTTCCGCCAAATTCTGAAGGCATTCCGCCTCGAGTTCTTTGTATTTTTTTCCTTATAATAAGATAAAAGTAAAATGTTCATATGTACACGTTCGCAATCGTTTAATATGCGATATGATATTTCTGTATCATTTCAATTTTCGCATATTCTTTGTATAACGTTAGGTTAGGCAATAATTGAATCGTTTATATAAATAAAAAAGCGTCACGCTGAATCTTATAGCAGGGGAAGTAGAAGGAATATAGTGTTAAGACACTAAGTATCTAGTATCACTTTCATTATTGAGACAATGCTTGTTGAATGGTGGAAATCAAAGTAGCACTTTGTCTTATTATCGTAACAGAGAAATGAAAATAATTCATTTGTACTACTAACATGCTTATTATATAGATTATACAGCTAAAAAAATCATTCTGCGGGTCTTTTAATAGATAAGAAAATTATATAATATTCTTTTACATTACATACATAATTATATAATATTATTTGACATTTTGTGGACAAAGGTGGACTTTAATTACGTAAGATTCATACAATAAAACTGAAAAAAAAAAAAAACAGAGTGACTTATTACAACATTATGTATCTTTAAGTCACTAAATAAGAATGTAGAGAAATACATCATTTAAAAAAACTCTTCAAAAAAATGTTGTATCTTAGAAAGAAATATTTCCCTCCTTACACAGCAGAATTGAGACTGTACACCCATTAACTGAGTTCCAAAGGCCTCATACGCATGACCCTAATCGACCGAGCCCGAGACGCACTTGACCGTTTTAAAATGTAAACAACTGCTGAACTTTTAAGGATTTAGTACCAGATTCGTGCGGTTCGGGGTAACTTTTTGGTGACAAATTACTTTGAGGGTTGGTAGAGGGATTTTTTACATTCTTCTTCTAAATGTAATCTTATATAAAGATTTTATTTAGATAAAATCGGATTGTTTTAATTTTTCATTTTTCAATGTTCAATTTTTTTTTTCTATAAAGCACGGTAGACAGAGGGAACTCAGTGTTAAGATATTCTGTATCCCACTGCCGTCAAAATTTTGAGACATAGCGTACTAATTGGTGTATCTTAACGCAGCGCTTCCTTTACCAAAGCGGGAAAATGAAAATAAATTAAATATATTCCTCCGAGTGAGGATAAAACCCACTGTACCCTGACGGCCTATATATAAAAGTTTAAAACGTAAATATATATACGACTAATAACTTAATAAGCAGATTCCGTTTCACTCTATTATAAGATTTAGATAAAAGTCAATTCATCTTATGGCGTTAAATTCCGACTCGCCCAAATTGAAACCGCAACGAAAAAATGAAAGTATTCAATATTTCATTTTCTCGAGACAACCTAGAACCTACAACCTGTCGCGTTTACAATCACGCTTGACTTCGCCATGACTGGGCTCAACGTTAACTTTCTAATTAAAAGAAAACATATGTAAACACATATAATATAATGAAATAGAAAATTTGTTATAATAACAGAATAAACGTTTCAACTTAACCAACGGTACAACACACCACACGTGCCAGTTTATTCTGCGCATCCTCCTCCAGGAGTTACAGTTGAAATTGTACATAATTACAGCGAGCACGAGACAAAGCTCGGGAGGGTCGTATTTTAGATTTGCACCCCCCCGAGGCGTAATTAGGGGGGGAATTTACTATCTACACGTATCTCTTGCTTGTTATATGTATTCAAAATTATGACTTTTTTCATTTGTTCCAGTGGAAAAACATTCCAATTACTTAAGTGTATTGTGTGATTATTATATGAACTTAAAATATTTACACATTACAATGTAAGTTGTGGGTACATTTTGACCTATATTTGTCCGGAATGTAATAGAGTAGGCAGAGGAAATGTATTATGACACACCGCCTTCCACTTTCAACGCCGTGCTTTGCCTCGATGTGCCCCAACGCCACGATTGCCGCCTATTTATGTCATGAGCATATAATTAAAGTTAACAAATAGCTATTTTAAAAAAATAAACAAACATATATTTAAAATTAAGTTATTTTTAAATTCCAAGGCAACGATTTAAAAGTGTGATTTTGTCATAAGCTTTCAATATTATGTTAGAACTAGGTACTCCTACGTAAGAATTATACCAGAAAACCATTATCACTTTACTTACATCACAAAAAAAAATCACGACTCAGAAACGTCGAGTACTCATGCTGAAATTAACACAAACACACTGTGCCCTTTATCATTAGAAACAGAATATAAAAAAAAACATGAAGAAGAAAAAAAATATTATTCTAATATAACAATAAATGACGGTAGAAATATTTTAATATAAACATAAAACAAAGCAACAAGTAGCTACGAACGACATTAGAGAAGGTAATAATCTATTATGATGCACCTGCACTGCATCAGGTTCTAACCGCCCTCACGCTGCGTTAAGTTCAGCAGAGATTGCCTCTCGCGCTTGGAAGAATGCAGCCTTCATTATTTCGTTGTGAACGTACCGACGGCCATCAAACGGCTACTGAATGGTTTAGAATACAATAGGGTTCTGTAATACAGGTGGTACTTTTCCAGTAATAAATATGTATTTATAGTTTGAAATGTCGTGGGTCAGGGTGTACGACGTAAGTATCTGATTAAAATACATACTCATACTGTATCCCGCATATAGCAGGCAAGGCAAAAGGAACTTAGTCAAGGCACTATTTTTTCCACGCACCGCTCAATGTTGGACTTTTTTATCGAGTGGAAATCAACCGTCACGAGTACCTTTAGACTCAATCGATCGATCAATTTTTATACTTATAATAAAGACATTTCCTGGTCCAGTTTAATTGATTGCGACGTTAGTTCTGCTACTCTTTAAGCAATTTTAAATATGCATTACGTTAAGAATGGAGTGGCATATCAATCAAATCTATAATATATTAGCATAACTAAGAAACTACGCGAGAAAAACGACGATATTTGTGAGGACACAATAAATTTGTTAAAAACAATAAAATGTAAAATATTTTTTTTAAGTATCAACGTTATATGAGCAACTTATCGAAAAAAAATCTAATATTTAGGAGTTCATAAATAACTAGTAGTCATAATATTATATTGTATCCTACTACACTATACTAGTTATTTACGAAAGGAAAACCTTCGTCATCCTTGTAAGCAAGTTCCGACCGACGGACGTCCGATGTCTTTACATCAGATTCGCAACGAACCGCTTACTTTATTTGGAGAGTATAGAATTATATATCCTAATATATTTATTCTAGCTCTAAAAAGTTATAATAATATAGATTTAATTCCACAAAGACTTGTAGTTTACTTTTGAAACGTCAGTTCGAAGAGAAATTTTGACACGATTTCTAAGGGCACTCCGTGTCTTTTCAAGACCTCTTAAGTTTTGCTTTTAGCAGAAAAGGCTTTGAACATAACAGTCTCATATATGATGAGACAGACGGCTTAGTGTATCAGTGATGTCGTAATGCCACATGTATTACAATATTCAGGCCTCCAAGGTTACTTGGTAACAGAGTCAGAATTTTCTGTATATATTATAAAAATGTGAAGTGAAATTTTCCCTCGCATTTCTTTTGGTTTCAAATCCAGCACGTCGTTGTGACTACATTTAAAGCAAAGATAAATTACTATTTTATCTCGAGGCAACTTATTCGTTATCTAACAGAGAAAAATAAGGTCACCCGTGGACATTCTGTGCTAAACAAAGCGATATTCCGACGTGGTGATGGATGAAGCAAGTTTTGATAAAATATTTACGGAGATCCTAAGCAAAATAACGATAAATAACTTTATCATAGCAATTTAAATATAAATAAAAATATACAATATTGAAATATAAAACATTAAAAGAATATATAATTAAAACAATATCAATCAATCTACAAAAAATAATATAGACTAAGCTGGACCGATAAAATAGATTGCAGAAAGAAGCGATGTTAAAAACGATAAATTTTAAAATGTTCTTGAATAAAATGAAATAGCTTCCACCGTTTAAGCAGTAACAATGAGTTTCCGCAAAACAGCGCAACAGACGGACAATTTACCAGTATTTCCCCGAGGTGGAATATACAATTGGCTGGAGAATGCCGTAGTAAAATCGGTCTAGATTCGTTCCAAATTGTGCCATCGAGTCTTGTGTGAGATCGACCTCTCAGTCACGTTTCTACAATTTCTAGACGACATTCAGTTCCTCTGCTTCAGACAATAACGTTCCTCATCATTCGGACTATGATTATATTCGAAGCTATAGTTGCCGTAATCAGATGGCAAATTTATGTATCTAGTTATTATTATGGCTCAATAAATGTCTTATATAATTTGTGATCATATAGCTAAATGGAATAGTTAAGTTAGTTCTGAGAAATTGTTAGTTCTATTTGAATACAAAATAATGGTATATTAAGTTTGTATACTAAATCAATTTCGGAATATAAAACAATAAAAGATATACAAAATAGCCGAAATAAAACAATGAAAACGCGCGTTTCACGCTGATATCAGTAGCAATTGACTTTGTAAGATTAACAGTTCCCTTATGCATTGTACTTATGGTGCCCCAATTCCCCCAAAACGGTAATCCTATAACAAATTGTCCGCAAATGAATTAGAGGATCAAACGACGGAAATGTAGCTTGAAACGGACACAAAAAGAAATTTCGATACAATTTCCTGGCAAAGTTAATGGCTCAAGATATCATCTACGTAAGAATAAGAAATGTTTTGATAAATTTTAAGTACCTAGTCTAGTACCTATTACATTTTATATGTAATACTATTTAAATAAATCTAAAGCGTTAAGTAAAAAAGGAAAAACCAAATATTGTTTTATTAGTTTTCTATGCAAAATAGTTTTCATGACCAAGTTTGGAGGTCAGTATCAAAGACTTGCTATATATATAAATGCAAACAACGTGAAATGCTTTTAATATTTGTATTGGAAAAACTAAGTAAACGTAGGAGGGTGCGCAGACCAAATTTGGGATTGAAAATTGCGTTCCCTAATTTCCGTCCAATTTTCGAGACAGTGTGTGTTGAGTGACGGAATAAAACATCTCGTTTTCTCTGTTATCATAGCGAGGAAATAAAAATAAGTCATTCCCTCTATTAACAATCGAAACCAAAAACAATCCACCAAAATCAATATAATTTAAAATTTCTTCTTCAATTCTTTTAATTGTAACCTTAAAGAAAATCAAATCTTAAAGGAAAACCGATTTAATTATACACCATTGATAAATCACATTTAACGTTAACAACTTGGATGAAATGCCTCTAAAAGTCAAAAGGGAAGCGTTACGGGTGCGTCGAGGGAAAATTATGTCTTCAATAAAGGTAACAAGTGCCATTCAGAGTCCTTCTTATTAGACATAGCAGGATTGGCCATTGTCAAAGTTGTAGGCGAGGCAATTCTGTGTTTAAGAAACTTTTGGGACCCAAAGCCTATTTCGTTCACAAAAAGTACTGATGATGGTATATTATAAGACGATAATAATAAAATTTTACGTATTAGATGTCAAAATAAATTTAGTACTAGATGTAAAATCGATTTAATTGTTTTTGCTTCAAAAATGTTGTTTATTGTTGCATAAAATTAAAATCTTTCGATTTGTACACATATTGAAATACTTCAAAATAAAGGAAAACAAAAAAAAAGATTTTTATTTGTTAAGATTTTGTTGGTTTTTCATGCTTTAATTTAATAAATGTATTATATTTTATGATAATTATTATTTTATAAAACTTAGCCCTAATAAATAACACAGCAATTTGTTTCACGAACTTCACTCTCTATCACAGGAAGTCAGCTATTTCGGTCTCTAAGGGACCATTAATTATTGATACCATCTGTAGCCATATTAATACGATTTATGTTATAAGAAGCTCTCCATTTTGCGGTGGGCTTATCTAGATATATTTTTATATATAACTGAGAATAAGGATAAGGAATAATTTATTTCGAAAATACTAAAATAAGAGACATGTAGAGTTATTATTAAATTGGAAAGCTAGGTAATCTTATTTAAAATATTATCGCATTAAAATTTAGTAATATCCTAGTTTTACCTTTTAAAAATATTCAATGGTTGTATCGCCCCTGACTATGAGAAATAATGAAGAATGTATGACACTACATATTCTAAGCGCCTTTGGGAGCTTTAAAATTATTAATATAAAGTAATATATAACATAGCTTTCCTCTATAAATATATGGTATATTTGAAGAATAAAAAAATATTGAATTATTATTGATTTACTCAAAACTATAAATTAAACATATGGCTCTTATTTTATAGGTCAAAAAAGCTCATAAACGAGCATTAGAGAATAGGCTTTCATATTTCATAAAGGACGGTGTGGGTTAGCCTGAAACTTTGTTTGAAGTTTAATTATTTCCCAGAAAATTGGTCGAGGGAAAACTTTAATTAGGTTGTGTACACTAACTAAGGCGTCATAATCCAGTTTGTTGAAAAAGCGAGAAAACAAAACTCTCCCTCAAATTCTGTTGTTTACGGTTGATAATTTGCCCTGATAATTATTAGATGCGTGATTAAAAATTTAATCAAATTAAATCGGCTTGACGCTTTATCACGCATACAGCAGGGTAGGCAGAGCAAACTTACGAGTAGTGTTCAAACATTTCGTTCCCCATCGTTACCACCGAATTTCGTAACATTTCTTGAGTGGCAGAACTCAGCGTCGGGCTTTTTGCCTTGGTGCCAAAGCGAAGAATGAAAATATTAAGAAATAATAATTCATTACCTCGACTGGAGATCGAAAACACAAACGTCGCATTGCAGTCACACCCTTGTGCCTCTGCGCTACGACGGCCTCTGGATGCACGATAATTTTATATTATGTTTTAATGTCTGAACACTAGGTTCCCAGGTTTCCTTTACCTACACTGTTATATGCGGGATACAGCGTAAAGCTAAAAAAAAGCTTCGTGCTTTTTCCCGCAGTTGATTGTAGACAGAGTGAACTTAGTATTAAGATACTACGGTCCCTACTTTCCGCTCCATTCAATATTATGCGCATCCTAAACCCAATGAATTACTGACTTTCTAAAAAGATAGAAGTTTTTTTTTTTAGTTATTTTATTCACGCAAATTATTTTCATGCCGTAATTTTTACGATATTTTAGTATTAGCGCTACTGGTTGCAAAGTTCATATTCTAGGATTAATTAAAATTTATTTTCAGATTCTTATATCCCATTAAATTGATAGCCCCATTTAAACCCCAAAAGAGGCAAAAGGACACAGTTCTAATACGAATTAAATAAAGGATAACCTCACCTCAACCCAACAATGTCTTATTACTTCCAACAGAATGAACCTGAACGATTGTCTCTATACCCTATCATCAAAGAGTACCCTTTGACGCATATAACAATACATCGAGAAACGTCCAACGATATTGGAAGCTATGAAATAAATCGGATATCTTATACAGTGAATGATTTATATACCTATGGAAGACGCCATTATGAGCTCACTCTACGAAGAAACGAATAAGGGATTGGTTACGTCCAAAATATTCGACGAAAAGACCTCAATTCCATTTCTTAAGTATATTGAAAAGGATGGCCGACAGAGACCTTTTGAGTATGAATATTTCTTAGATTCTCTTGACAATACGAAAGCTACCTCAAATGGATTAGATAAATGTTTGAAACATTAATCATTAATACGCTAGTATTAACATTTTTTTCGTAGCGTCTTGTAAGACATATGTCCTGAGTGGATAATAGCATAGACTACTTAAGTAAAATGTTGATTCAAGTAAGTTTATTATGGGAAATGTATGTAAAATAATATAATGGTAGGTATAGATCTGGAGCTTGACTTCCACTCGAGGAAATTAGATATTTAATATTTTCATTTCTTCGCTTTAGTGTCAATGCCTCGTCAATCAATTTCAGGCACTTCCTGAAATTCGTGAGTGTCTCAACACTTGGCTCCCTCTGCCCACTTACTAATTGTTACATGCGGGAAATAGCGTGAACTGAAAAGAATAATAATTCACTAAAACGAAAGCTATTTGCTATAGTATCAATTTAAAAATAAAATTAGTATTATTGTAAACTAATTTAATATTCAATAAAAAGAAAAAGAAAACATTGTGTTTAAAAGGAAATGAGTTTTGCAACAAAGGGGTACTTATTCAATATCCGCAATCTCACATATAACGTCTATACAAAATTAAAAATATAAGCAAACGTTAAGAATATTAAAGTACTCGTATATATTTACATTAAGCTTATTGAAAAATGTCATCCACAGAAATATCGGTTATAATGCTTGGCTAATATAAATATGTAGGATTTTCTAATGTTATAAATGTGTTAGTTTGTGAGGTTGGATGTTTGTTCTATTTTCACGCAAAAACTGCTGAACGGATTTAGATGAAATTTTATAGTAAGTTTTATAGTTAGGCCGTCGTGGCGCAGTGGCATAAGGGTGTGACTGTAACGCGACGGTTTTGAGTTCGATTCCTACTTGAGAAAGTGAAATATTTATGTACATTTATATTTTTATTTCTTCGCTCTGGTGTCGAGGCAAAGCGCGGCGTTGAGTTTTGCCACTCTCAATGCCTCCAGAATTTTGCAGAAAGTGGGGAACGGAGGGTCTTAACACTAGGTTCCCTCTGTCTACCCTGCTGTGTGCGGAATACAGCGTGACGCTGATTTTTTTTTTATAGTAATAATATGGCTTATTATATTTTGTGTAATTAGGATATAATAAAATAAAACTTTTAAGGGTTGCTAGTTATATAGGTACATTTATAATATGCACGACAGATAAGGATCATTTTGTTATGTAATAATAATGAACGAATAAATAAATATTCGAGTTACATAATATAATAAAACGCTAGACCTAAAAGACAAGAATTGCATAGAGACAAAAAAAAAGAACATACTAAGAAGATAGTAAATAAATAAGCGCAATTAAAATCTGCATAAAATCCATAATTTACATGCACTCGGTGAAATTATCCTATTAATATACGGCGTACTCGTGGTAGGGGCTCAATCGCATTTGCATTTCGACTACAGTACATTACGAGGTAGAATGCACATTCCACAAATAGTATCTGTGAAAACCACCACCATTTTCGTTTTTAAAGTGGTA
>JAEBDU010000090.1:133821-245291 GCA_016802625.1 Heliconius numata
TTAAAATCTATAGTAATTGAATAATCAAATGTTTATGTGCGGAACACGTGGAGGCTGATCAATAAGCAAAACTCGAAACTACCCCAAAACTTTCCCGCGCTGGTACCCTCAAGTTTCGGGAGAAAAGAAATCCATTTAGAGTTAGCAATTTCCAAATTAAGTTCTCGTAAATTTGCGAGGCAATACCAACAATAGAATATAAGATTGGTGGGATATAGGCGGGGTCGGTTTATTAGTATTTATGGAACTTATTAGAAGTTTCTTAGGATCGAAAGTTGGTTTTGCTATATGTTTTTCTCATATTTGTTTTTAATATATGAGTAAATTAAAATAATAGTAACATTTATAATATTTAAAATTTAACAACTTTAAATTCAACTCTACATATATTTATATAGACAGTTTACTTAAGAAACGTCAGTAATATAATCAACATAGTTATTTTAAATTCTTTTTACCTTTTTATTAAGAAAACATATAAAAATTTAAACGTAGCGAGATTCGAACCCCCACCTGTTGGTCGATAAAGTTAATCTACTAAACAATTACATATAAACTTAATACGCATTCGGTTCAGCTTAGTGCACACCGTTGAATTTCCAATTTAGATTGACACAGACAGCTAGCAATTTAAGCGGAGATTCTATCAAAATAATTGTCCGATAGTATTTTTTTAAAAGTATTTACACTGAAATGACTGAAACGAGTGGTTTTTTTGTTCATTTTGTTAACCAAGTTCGTACATGTGTAAAGTATTTTTTATTTTTTGGAACTCTATATTTTTTGTTTTTATGTGGTTAATATTTTTGGTTCAATTGTTTTAGTTTAGCTTCAGCTTTCATCTCGTAGAACCACCTGTTTCATTACTTACATTACGCTGCTTTTATTTCGGAGAGTATTTACCTGTAAAATGAAATAAATAAGATTTAAATATGTAATAGTTTGTTACCGCTTGTTAATTCTTATGATTATTTACGTTGGATTTACAATAAGTTTTAAAAAATATAGAGTATTATTCGTAATATATATAATGGACATTTTAAGCATAATTTAAAAACTAATATATAAAACAACGCAAAATGTGTTACTTGTAAATCAGAGTAAGACTTTCTTTCTTCTGATTGTACCTACCATTTCAAAAACAACGACCGGCAATCAAAACTACGTAGTTAAGATTAATTTTTAGATGTTTATTTAATATTGAATCGAATTTATTACTTAAATTAATTCACTCTGCCCCAGAATCGACTGAAACGTACAGTACTTATTTAAAGTTCAATTTGTATTGGTTCGGATTAAAGTAAATAACGTTTCAACTAACACAAGTGGGCAGGCGTTATATTTGTAAATTGTTCGCTCTAGTAATTTATGTTACGCAATATGAAGAAAAAAACAGTAATATTCCAATGCCGTATATCCCGTAGGTATATGCCATGTATCCCAGCTCAGATAGGTTCCAGATATTCGAGACATCGTGTTTTAACTGGCGGAACTCAACGCCGCTCTTCATCTACTAGAGGGGGGATCGAGCAACAACCATCGTGTTTATAGAAGTTGTCCAATTGTGCCAAGGCGTTTTCAATATAGGTAAAGCAAAAGACTTCAACATCCATTTACTTTCTTTTAATATATCACAATAAGCTTTAGAAGCTTAACAGTATCACATTTTACAAGTAAAACTAGTCTATCGATACATTCCAATACAATATTCCAATACAAATCCTTGCGGCGAAACTTAAAAATTTATCACATGGCATAAATAAACTATTACCTTTGGCTACAGGTGTGTATAAAATAAACCCATACATGTATATACTTATAAAATAAGAACGTCAACCATTATAACTTGGACCCCGTTACTATTGAAAGTAACTTGGGAAGTTGGAATTTTACTTTGTGAGCGAAAAATCACGATTCAACTTGAACTGGTTAAAAGTTAACACGGGTATAACGAACGCTTCACCGAGAGAATTTAAGCCTGTCCCCGTTTCCATTATTTTTTGATGTTTGGATTGATGTATGGGAATGTTTTAAATTCGACGTTTTCATACGCTTTGGTGTGTTTCGATTGCTTTCCGTAAAGTTGAGGAGAGATTTCCGATTTTTAATATCTTTATCAGTCTCTAAATTATTCTTAATTGGTAGAGTGACAAGCGTTATGCATGTCTTTTACAATATATGAATTATTATGGTATATAATATTGCCTATTAATCAATATATTAAAATTCTTCGTCACACTCGAAAAAAATAAGAAAATAAAATGTTATGAAAAAGTCTACTTTCCCCGTTTTCTCCAATTCCATAGATTCAATTTTCAAACTTTTCTCTTAAAATATTCTATAACACGTACAAGATGACTAAATACATAGCATGTTTATCTATATATATAAAATCGAAAGGTCACTCACTCATCACGAAATCTCAGAAACTACAAGTGCTAGGAATCTCAAATTTAGCATAAGAGTTACTTATAGGACGTAGGTGCTCGCTAAGACGGGAATTTGCAATATTCGATTTCTAAGGGGTTGTTTTTGGGGTCGAAAGTTTGTATGAAACTTCGTTACTACAAATGCTAGGAGTCTCAAATTTTGCATAGACGTCACTAGGACGTAGTCATGGAAACAGAAATTAATAATAACATAGTTCACGCGGGTGAAACCGCGAGCGGGCCACTAGTGTGTAATAAAATCAAATAACCCAAAAAAGTTAAAACGTTTGACACAAATTAATATACGAGCCGCGTGTTCCTTTGACCGTGCAGACTTTTCCACTTGCGATATACATAATTACTTAATAATGTATACCAAAGAGGGAGACCGCGGCGTTAATTACCGTGTTTTAATTGAGTCGTGGAAATATACTGGCTCACCAAATATAAGGGTCCTTGTGGCATTTGAGTGGAAATTTAAACAGGGCTTAAGTAAACCACAGCTTAGGGCAGTCTTGGGGGTTGGTCAATGAAAGAAAAGGTTGAGATTACGAATACCGTACCGCAGTATGTTATGTATGTCGATAAATATAAATAAAAGGAAGGATGGAAATAAGGCTAACGCTATTGAATAAAGTATATTCAAGCTTTATACAAGTTCACTGTAGTACCTAGTGAAATATGCTGGTGTTTATTTTTTTACTTTAATTTAATAAATTTAAATTACTTTTTTTATTTAATATTCTTATAATTTATTTAAATATAATTGCATTTTATTTAATAAATAAAGAAACATTCCATCTGAAGCTCGAGCTAATACAATTTATGACAACCTCCTAAAAGATGCAAGGAGACATCAAGCGGACACTACTTTATAAGTCAAAAATCTTCTTAGCGTCAAAAGTCCATCGAAAACTAGCAATTTTATACAAAATTTAAAACTAGAATGTAAAGTAAATTAAAATATGAAAGAAAGTTTCAAGATAGGGTTCTGAATAATGCATTCGCAAGACAAATTCGTTCTTGTAAGATATTTTATATATAGATAAGTTAAATATATCATTCACATAATATTTTTTTAGATCATTTTGGTTGTTTCGAAATGGATTCGTCGTCGTAGAATTGGAAAATAACATCTCAATTAAAATAACACATCAAAAGGAAAAAATCTAATTTGGTCATTGATAAAGTTTAAGAGGAAATTAAATAACCAAATTTTTGGAAAAAAAATGGTCTAGTAAAATATGACAATTATAATTTAAAAAAATGACTGATAAATATTAATTAATAAAAAAACAGACAAAGAGAAAATAAAAAAAAAAAAATCCCCAAATAAGCCTCGAATAGTCTTTGTATAGACATTTTATCGCGCGGATCATGCCATTCACACCGAATCCGGTACTTATTGATTCCTGGCTGGTCACGTAAATCAAACACCTCGACAAGAGTAAAAGAAGCCCCGATTTAATCTAACCTCTACCCTCATTTGGGGCACGTACATCCCGGACCATTAAGCTTAACACGCCGAATTATTTATTCAAGCACTCAAATACCACTATGGGGGGGGGGGGGGGATAAGCCAACCCAAGTGAACATTTTGTCTTTTTTTATTATACACTGGGTTTTACGTGATACTATGCTTATTTGAATGTATTAAGAAATATTTTTTTATATAAATACAAATAAGAGGCCAATTGTAGCACAGGAGCACAAACTCCAGAGACTGACTGCCAGAAATAAAATATTTAATATTATAATTTCCTCGCTGTTAACGAGGCCAGATACTCTCATCTGACACGGCATGTTTTAAGTGCCTCAGCTAACTCTTAACGGAGGTCACATGGTATCAATGAATTATGGTACATGTATTATACATTAAATACAATCTATAGACTTTCTCGATGAATGGACTATATTCAATACATAAAGTTTTTTTAATCTGAGCTAGAAGTTGCTGAGATATGCACGTTCAACACAAAAACCATTCAGTTTTATTTAATACTAGTGGACCCGAACGCGGCTACGCGCGCTTGAACTATACGAATATTTATTAAATATATTTATGAAATTATTTTCAATAAAGAGATGCGTTAAGCAAGCTCATTTTGGGTAACGTTTTCTAACAACAAACTTTGCAAATCGTTGCTTAGCAACGACGGTTGTTATTAACATGGCGGAATAAATTGCATGTCAAATTAATAAATATTTAATATATTAGTATACCCTCAAGTAGGTATATCTATGAGTATTTTAACACAATTAAATTAGCGATTTGGCCGTGATTGCGTTAAATACAGACAGACAGACAGAGTTACTTTCGAATTTATAATATAGGTATGGATTACCTTAATATAATAGATAAAATATTAAGCTTTGAAAGTAGAGAAATTGCAGAGCGTACTCCGATTCACAATATTAGTATGGATTGCGAAGACTCCCAACATGTCAGTGCTGATTCTGCTAACGATTTGATATAAGATTACTGAAAGAAGGATGAAAGCCAAATTGAACATATAGCGTTTCTTTGTCAACCAGCCAAGAAAATATTTCAAAATTTTCTTTGCTTTCAAGTTCAATTTAAAAACATATATACCTACCCCATATTTTGGAAACGCCAAAAACAATATAATGTTTTGCGCATTGTAGGTTTATTTAGAAAATAATCATAAATACATAATAATACGTGCCGTAAATAAAATATTTTTAGTTATAATACTTTTAGTTTTTAATAAATAGTTTATTTTTTTAGCTCACGTTGTACCTATCCCGCTAATAAAAGGGTAGGCAGAGGGAACTTGGGAAGCTAGTATTAAGACACTTCCTTTTTCCACTTTTCGAATTCTGGAGGTATTTTGTGTTGAGTGGCGGAACTTGACACTGCGAGCAGTATTTTTATAATTTAAATATACAATACACATACATACATAGCTTCACACTTTATTCCTAGGGAAGTAGTCAGAGAGAACGGAGCGCCAAAAGCTACGGTCTAAATAATAAAATGATCTAGCTACCACCACTAGAGATAAAGCCAGAAACTTATATATGTACATATACTCGTATATTAAAAATATATTTTGCTTGATATCAACTAAAAACGGAACAACATTATATGAAAATTAAAAGTTTAACAATTTCCTCAAAAGAGTATGCAAAATTTGAGGCAGCGGAAAGATGCGGGTAGTGAAAGTTTAAAACTCAATTCAAGTTAATGTTGAAAGCTTAAGCTGTTGCGTACATAATTGTGTTTGCGTCGGACTTTGCTGGTCCGAAGTTGCGAAACCAGTATAAACCTCAATGGATGTTTATAATGATATTCTGTTATGTCTATATTTTTTTATTTTCTGTCATACTTATTCAAATATTTTATACGTTATATGCTACTACTAGCGGAGGCGCACAGCTTCGCCTGCTTATTTGGATCCTTATTGTAATAAACCATGAAACACGTATTCAATGAAATATTTTTAAGAGTCTGAATTTAAAATTTTATAAAAATCAGTACCTATTTAAAAACTGTTCCATACAAACTTTCAACTAATATTTCATCCCTTTAGGGTTAAAATCTTTCGAAAACCTATCTTAGTGGGTGTCCAAATTACGAAAATAACCCTTCCTTAGCAGTCGGGAATAAGCATCTAACCAAATTTTACGTTTCTACGCACATATACATATTCTATACATATATAGAGATGAGGTGGTTTTATATACACATGATTAACACTATGACTTATTTGGAAATAAAGTAATTGAAAAAAAAATTCCTCATTATAGTCCACTCGATCTCTTTGCTATTCATCAATTTATTAAGTACGGCCACCTGTCACGCGGAAGCATTATTATACAAAACTAGCGGACGCGCGCAGCTTCGCTTACGTAATTAGGGGTTAATTCTAATAAACCACGAAACATGTGTTCAATGAAATATTTTTGAGAGTCTAAATTTCAAATTGTATAAAAATCGGTGGCGAATTAAAGATTTTTCCATACAAACTTTCAACCCCTTATTTGCACCCTTAGGGGGTGAATTCTAGAAAATCATGAAACACATGTTCTATTAAATATTTTTAAGAGTTTAAATTTAAAAATTTATAATAATCGGTGGCGTTTTAAAGATTTTTCCATACAAACTTTCAACCCCTTATTTGCACCCTTAGGGCGAGAATTCTAGAGAACGACGAAACACGTGTTCAATTAAATACTTTTAAAAATCTAAATTTCAAATTTTATAAAAATCGGTGCCGATTTAATTTTTTTTCCATACAAACTTTCAACCCCTATTTCACCCCTTTAGGATAAAAATTTTACAAAATCCCTTCTTAGTGGATGTCCAGATTACGAAAGTAAACATCTGTCCAAATATCAAATTTCTACCATTAGCGGTTACGGCTGTGCGTGCGTCTTACCTCAGTCAGTGAGGACAAGTCCTTTTATATATATAGATAACCTTTTTTCCCCGATATCGAACGCCATTATAACATATTCATCAACATTATATTTCAAACAAAAAGTAGTCTTCAACTAAGCTTGATAAGTATAATATGTATTAAATCTAGCAATTTGATTTAATGTAAAGTTTAAAAACCCATTAAATATAGTTCCATACATTTTGAACTGTTTGTTGCCTTTTACGAACTATCTAACGTTTCAAGTGATGTCAAAAGCAATGACTACGACGAGGGCATTTGTAAAATCTCCTTTGTAGAAAACTCGTCGACATAAAATACAAATTACAATTGGAATGTCTATCGTAAGGCAAAATTTTCTAGTTGATACATTTTTCAATACAAGTTTGAATACAATCAACGAAATTCAAAGAGCAACAAACCTTTAGTTCGACTTCCGTTGTCCTCTGGAGAATACAGCGGGAGCAATAAAATGCAGTACAGGTTCGTTAAAATGTTTCAAAGTTATGTCAGCTGACTTGTTATTGTGACGGTGCAAATTGAAAATACAGACGTCCGATCTGTGTTTCTTCTTACTGTAGTAATTAATGAATGCACATTTATATTTATACTAGCGGCCCGCTCGCGGTTACACCCGCGTGAACTATGTTATTATTAATTTCTGTCTCCATGACTACGTCCTAGTGACGTCTATGCAAAATTTGAGACTCCTAGCATTTATAGTAACGAAGTTTCATACAAACTTTTGACCCCAAAAACAACCCCTTAGAAGTCGATTATTGCAAATTCCCGTCTTAGCGAGCACCTACGTCCTATAAGTAACTCCTATGCAAAATTTGAGATTCCTAGCACATGTAGTTTCTGAGATTTCGTGATGAGTGAGTGACCTTTCGATTTTATATATATAGATTAAGTTATTAATATTTAATATACGTATGTACTAAAATACTTTGTTAGATAAGTGACTACTAATGTGTTATCATTCTTTTTTCTACATGGCTTTAGTCCAGGCTTTTATTTTCACCAGGGTTTGCCTTCTGACTCAAGCGATGGTCTTGGAGTTTATCCGCTACGTCACGAATCCGTGGTATCGCGGATAAGCACGTTTTAACATAGTGTTACTTATGCGGTCAAACCGCCTCCGGTTACGCCACAAAATAAGCTTGCTGTGCCCTTCTCTAGGCTCCATAAAGTGTCTCACTCATTTGTAGGTCAAAGTATACACTTTTATAACAAACTTCCAAACGACATGGTTAATTTATCACTGAACAAATTTAAAAAAGTGGTAAAGCACAGGCTCTGCCAAAAAGCATATTACTCTGTTAAAGATTATGTTCGCGATAAAGATGTTTGGAAATGAGTTGCTCTATTTCTAAGTTAAAATTGTTAATTGTAATTTGTAACAAATGTTGGCATTTAAAAAGAGTGGCCATGAGTTTCTTTGCCTGT
The DNA here is from genome assembly GCA_016802625.1 of Heliconius numata. Classification (NCBI taxonomy): domain Eukaryota; kingdom Metazoa; phylum Arthropoda; class Insecta; order Lepidoptera; family Nymphalidae; genus Heliconius; species Heliconius numata. The sequence continues at coordinate 142,103 of JAEBDU010000090.1, forward strand.
ATCTTCTCATGAGCTCAACCATTTGAACGGGCTTTTTTCAAGTCAAAATTGCACATTTTTTTTTTTTGGTTATTTTGTTTTGCATTTTTTTTCTACTTTATGACATGTCCAAGTAAATGTTAAGCATTTTTATAGAATAAAGATATTTTGACTTTGACTTTGACACCTCTACCACCCTAGCATCTTCATTAAGGCGACGTGAAGCTCCTTTTGCTGCTGTGTAAAAGAACCGGAGGATACATTTGTATATCAGGCCCTTAAACATGAGCGGTACTATGCGATCGGAGACCACACCAGCTATCTCCAGCCATTTGGGCCAGGTGATGGCACGCTTATCTGGGCATTGATATCGTAATCAATGCTATTTCTACTAACCGATTAATATTATAAGTAGGTATATGGGTAAATATTGCGAAAGTAGGTTTGAGGGTAAATATTGCGAAAATAAGGAAAGGAGATAACGCTTTAAATAAAAATAATCTGAAGTTAATAACCTACAAAACATAATGAATGCACTTTTCACTGAAATGATTCAGTCAATTAGACGACGACAATGCTTTGTATAAAAATGAAACTGATAAAAGTTGAGAATTGTTGACTAAAAAGCGGTATTCGACTAATTAAGAATCCTTTTTCAACTATATCAATTAAAAGTGTAAATGCTGACAAGGAACAACATAATTAAATTTGTTCAAAATTTGTTTAACGAAATTTAGCAACGCGTGTGCTGTAAAATATTCATCGAGTCGAAATAAATGAATTAACGCGAGTGAAGTTAGAGGTAAAAGCTATGTGTGTGACTCCAACATTACTCAATTTATTTTATGTGTTTAGAAAAAATCGACAGGAAATGGTTGACGGAGTGTCTTTACACTAAGTTCCCTCTTTGTTATATGCGGGATACAGTTTTGATATTAAATAAAGAACAAGTACTACTTACACCAATAATTTTTAAACTAAATCTATTACCATCTAATAACTATCAAATACATACGTACGTCTGTATGTACGATAAGCTCACATTTCTACGTAACTTAATACAACGAACAGAGACTAACATCAAGCCTCATTTGTAATCAGCATATGTAGCGACCCTTGCGGTCTCACCAACGATGCGCGTTTCTCACCAAAGCACCTTTGTAATTTCATTCCCTACGGTACGTTTAGTGGGAACCCTCTTAATTACAGGGTCCCTGGTGATGGCGCGACTATTGCTAATGTCACACTATTATTTGTATTAGAATGTTTGTTGTAAACATAATTCTGTATTATTGTTATACAAGTAAGTTTATTTACGTGTTTACATCATATTGTAGTATGGTAGCAGTAATAGAACCTATGCCGCCAACATAATATTTAATTCTGTCATAATTTTAAATACAGACACAATACATAAGGGGTGTCAATGTAGGTCGAGACGAAATTGGGTCTATCATAATTAGAAAATTAATTTAGAGGAAAGTGGAGAGCGGAGTGTCTTAACATTACTCTCGCTCTGCCTATGGTGCAGTATGTGGAATACAACGTAGGTAAATCTGGAAAAAAAATTGAACATAAAAATTCTACTTCACAAAAAAGTATATTTTAGGAACAGAATGTATTAATTTGGTCTCACTTTTTTCTCTCTCTCTAAGTCTCATAATTTTACAAGTATTTAGTAGGCTTATTTTACAGATACTTTACATATCAAAACAAACAGATATTTGTATATACACCAACGTATAGCGCGATGGTACTCACTCATTTACATAAATTGTAGTAGTGGTTTGCCCAATAAATGTACCTTGCTGAATACCGTTTCAAAATGTCGAGGCAGTAGACACAGAAATATACGAGTAATAAATACAGCTCGTGCACCTGGCCTCTAATTTTGTTGGGGGCAAGCAATTGAAAATAAATCTTGACAATATTAAATTACAAACCATTTTAGGTTGTCACAAACTTGTTTTTTTCAGTTTCGCAACGTATCCCACACGTAGCATAGACAGAAGGAGCCTAGTGTTCAGACACTCCGTTCTCCACTTTGCGCCGAATTCTGGAGGCTTGCGTCTCGTCACCAGAGAGACGAAATGAAAATATTTCAGTTCCTTGAGTGGGAATCGAACTCACAATCTTTCAATTTACAGTCATACGCTTGTGCCCCGTGCTACCACTGGCCTCAAAAAATTGATGAAGACAAAACGTTGTAGGCAGACTTGCATATAAACTGGGCTCGCCATAACTCTTACACGGAACGCGCGTATGGCGCTATTTGGCACGAACGTTAGGGTGTATAAATCATAAAATTATTTTCTAATATTCCTCTATAGACTTCTATCGATTGACAAAGATTGAAATACTACATTTTCTTGGAAGATGGAGAAAAGTGTTTATTAACATTAGGCTCTCACACTGACTATCCTGCTTCAAGCGGGATAAAGCGTGAATTTGAAAAAAAAAACCTATAAATAAAAAAAATCTTTGAATTTATTTTGTTATCTTTAAAGAAATATGTTCCAAATAACTGTTTTAATAGGACATACTCGCATACCAAGAGTGCTTCTCATGACGACACAAATGGAGGCATGCTATTTCTACGGTAGAATATTTTATCTTGTTATTTGTATTGTGTAAGAAACCGGTCGAGAACGTGAGGTCAAGAATCCTAGTAGTCGCCAAGATTTACATAGATATTTTACAGTAAGGGGCAAAATCACTGTAGCGCTATATAACCTATCTAACATATACTCGTACCTAACTAAGATTATTAAATTTATAAAGTAAATACATTAATATATTGAACCTGGATCTTCCTGTTACCAGGGAACTTAGTGTAAAAACACTTCATTTCCGATTAAGACACTTCTGTTTCCCGCTTTCTGCCGAATTCTAGAGGCATTGCGTGTTGAGGGGCAGAAGTCAATGCTACGCAAACCAATAATTATTACATTTAAACAAAAACAGTTAGAATTAAATATAATAACAAAAAAGAAATGCATTTGACATTCTGTAATTCGCTACGAATGCGTGTACAGAATGCAATATGTAAATCTATCCGCATCTCTGCTACAACTGTTATGTTTGGAATGCAAACCTCATAATGGCTGTTGGTACGCATATCCTGGCGTATGTTTATATGCCACTATTGTTCTTATCTTGTAATACATAAGGACGATAATGCAAAATTGATGTAGCAACGTAAACAATGGCTTGGTTTAGGTAGTCTTATATTATATTTTGTATGACGCGAGCCCCGGCCTACGGAAGTGCTGCTACGGAGGCGATGCTACGATGCCGCTACGAACTCTCTTATATTACTATACAAACTCCCTTTAGTCACGGTCGTTTACTTCACATATTGTTATTTTAGTGTTGTTATTTAAAACTGTAGCTTATTTGTTGTTATTTTTTACCTCATTAGTAAAAATATAAAATAGCAATACCTATTTTAATATATTTTTATGAAGATACTAGTGGGCCCGGACGCGGCTACGCCCGCGAAAATATAAGCCTAAATAATTAAAATAAGTTTAAAAATAATAATAAGTGGAGATTTATTATTAGAAAAAAATATCTAAGTAACCGAAATGAACAAACAAAAGAAGTAAAAGTAACTAAAGGAAATTCTTAATATTAGAAAAAGTACCTAAAGTGTACTAAACATTTTTCTATATTAAATAATTATTAATTTTTGCGAACAATATTAAATAAAATCCCGAATGATTAAAATTACGATATTTTAAGTGTATAACATCGGTATAGATAACCGAACTGAGATAAATTAATTATAAGCAGCAAATAATTACATAAAAAATAATAGTAATACGAAAATATATAAAAATTTACAAAATCATTAAATTCATCTGCCCGTTCGCGTCGGTCATACTATACCACTCGTAGGCTAGGTCTTTTGGAATCAGTGACATCTTAATTATTTATTAGAATGTTAAACAGTAAACTATAATTTCCATCTAGATGAAATGCTAAAAGTGACTATTATATTTATTTTCATAAGGATGAATATCAAATTATAGAAATCATCAAATTTTTGTTAATGTATACAAATCTATATCGGCGCGCGCCATGTATGCATTAAGCAAACTCACTTTGGGTGACGTTTTCTAACAACAACCTTTGCAAATTTTAATATATTGATATATTTCGAAAATATTACAAATATGAGAAAAAAAAAATATCCTATGTTCATCCCGGGACCCTCAAGTATCTCTATATGAGTATTTTATCACAATTAAATTAGCGGTTTGGCCCTGATTGCGTAAAAGACAGACAGAGTTACTTTCGAATTTATAATATAGGTATGGATGGATATATTATAACGATTGATAACTAAATAAACTAAGAAAAATAAATTTAATAAAAAGTACTGCCTTAAAAAAACAACTTTAAATATGAAAAAACAATTCACTCACAATATTTAAAAAAAAATCATTAATGTATCCAATATTATAATATGACGTCAAATCGAAAACTTTAAAAACGAAACGAACTCGAACGACACGATACTAAAGCAGAAACGAATTAAACGGGAAAAGTAATTATAGTGCAATCAAAGCCAACAAACACCACTCGACCAGAGAGAGAACACTGTGTATTGTATTTTCACAGTTATATCTAACTGCTCGGCGGAACAAAGCGACTGTCTTTAACAAAGATGTAATAAATACTTTTGATATAACTAGTGGGAAGTTTTAATTAACAACTATAGATAGTTTATGGTATTTTAAGAATGATACTATTGTAATTTTCTTCACGCTGTATACCGCATATAGCAGAGAAGACAGAGATTCTGAGAATCTTACATTAAGACATTCCTTCACTGTTAAGATATTTGTGTTCTTCACTTTCTGCTTGTACCCCTGCTTGCAATGACACCCTCAATATTTTTTAAAGACATAGTTTTTATATGATTACTTGTAGTGCACTATATAATTATATTCTAAAAAGTTTGAATCATATAATATTAGCAGAAAACAACATATTACATTAAAATATAAAATCTCTCCAAATTAATATTATTTTTAGCAATTTAAACCAAATGTATACACAAAATTTAAGCTTATCTTATCGCTATAATGAAACAAAGTGGCCTCAGTTTAGTAGATAATTCAACAGTACATACATAGAATATTAAATTTGAAATTGTGGCGTGCAGTCGACCCTCGATCATATCAGGAATATATACGCGGTGGATAAATCATGTTCGTCGATACTGACTTCGCTTCTGTACGCTGGCACGGTTTAATATCTTTGTTTAAGCCGATTAAATTCGAGTGAAAAATCGATTGTTTTACAGCCAAAAAGCTTTTTACTGAAGCCAATATAATAAAATTTAATAATTATTATTATATATGGAATTATGGGAGTACGCAAAAAATATTAAGGGATTTATAACTTAAGTACGCTATAGTGGTTCAATTAGGACGTTATGTCCTTGGATTAAATCTCATAGATTGCCAATGTGGCTGGAAAAACTGTGGCTTTGATTTCATCACTAAACAAAAGTGAAGAACGGAGTGATTATCCTAATACTTGTAAGAAAATAATAAAAAAATAGGAAAAAGAATCGTAAAATAAACATAAATAAACAATAAGTAGCTACATAAAAACGAGAATGAAAAAAATCATTAACATTTTTACCAAAAATTCTCAGTCAATCAAAGTTTATTAATGATCTAGCAAATTAAAAGTTACAGTTATTGTTTTCCAATAAGTGAAATTCGAAGAAGGCACTCACTTCCAATAAATAATGGGTTTCCGCTAGACGTCGTCGATAATACACTTTCAAGTTAAAAATAAAATAACTGATTCAGAAGGAAAATATTTGTTTCATTCAATTTCAAATTCACATCATTTCTAAATTGAAATTCAAATCAACTTTACGCTGTAGTCGCACAAAACAGGGTAGGCAGAGACCTAGTGTTACGACACTCCGTTCTCCCGGGCCAGGCCGGGGTATTGACTTGAGTCATTAATAAATAGGAAATGACACTAGGGGAAATGAATTATTCATTTCCCCGAGTGGGGATCGAACCCACAACCGTCTTGTTACACCCTTGTGGATAACGGCCTCTTGTTAACTTCTCACGTTACTATTAATCTTAAGTCTTTATTATACTAATCTAATAAGACAGCCCGTAGGTACACCGAGGCCGCGTGACCCGTCTGCACTTTATTACTTATACGTGCCCATAATGTGTACTAGACGAAAAATATTGGGGTCGATTTTGTCGCTTTCGATGACCATTCAATGTATAATAAATATTGTGGTATTGTGTACTGTTTAGTTTATATTTTACGATTTAATTTGTTCAATAAGAATATAATTAAACATGCTCGTGACTATATCTTTTTTTAGGGTTTCGTACCCAGTGAGTAACAAGAGCCACTATTACTAAGACTTCGTTGTCTGTTTGTCAGTCTGTTACGAAGCTGTAAATCATGACCCGTGATAGTTAAACGATTAGAATTTTCACAGATCATGTAATGAATATCTGTGAAAATTCCAATATCTAACTGTAATGGTTTATGATATACAATCTGGTGACTGATGGACAGAAAGATGGGCAGAATACATGAAAAATTTTAGGATTAATTATAGATAATTGTACGGAACCCTTCGTATGCGAGTTCGACTTGGACTTGGTCGATTTTTTTATATTAATGAAGAGGAAAAATGGAATAGAGCTAAAATATTTCAAATAAATCCAAACATTTCTCTACGTCAATCATATATCGACAATCATTCCTTATGTAATAACAAGCTTTCCACTGACGGTATCTTTTAATAAAAGTCAAAATATAGGCAATCTATATACTAAACCATATATGTATAGTTCACTACGAAAAACGATACATAGATATATATGAGTAAAGTTGGCACACTGTTGTCGATCCAACTGCCAATCACGAACAGGAAATGTAATGCAAGATGGTGAGCAACTAACACTATTTCCCTACACAGATTCTAACTTTAGATGAAGTTTATAATTGGAAATTTATACAAAATATTTAAAAGATGGCCAATACCAGAAATATAACATAAAAAGTTTAATTTTATAATTCGAAACAGTAGTTCCTGAGATTAGTGCGTTTAACCAGACAAAATTTAGAATTTAATAATATTAGTACATATTTTGAAAAGCTGTCTACAAGCCATCTTAAATGCACACCGTTTTTATATTTATTTTTTTAATAAAATGAATTCAATAAATTTAAAACAAAAAGATACAATAAAATTAAAAAAAAATAGACATAATCAGAATGCTTATAAAAGATAATAATGTCACTTCATCTGAATTGAACTGAAAAGCGAATTATAAAATAATTAATCATTTAGCAATCAATGGCTTAGCGAGTATGAATTAATAATTATATTTATTTTTACTTTCATATCGACTGTTCATTTAAATATTGGTAGTTTGTCGAGTAAAGATGATTGAATTACTGCCGACCTTTTTTCTGATTGGGATATCTTACTTAAATCTTGACAGCATTTGTGAGTAAAATGTTTGTTTTTATTCTCGTTTTAGATTTCTTATTCTTAAACAAGAATGTTTACATGTAAGTTGTCGACCGTTGGAAACTAGAAGTTGAAATCGAAGTCAACCAAACTACAACCTCAAAATACTGTAAAATATGTTACGTAAAATACTGTAAAAACTACAACCTCAAAATACTGTAAAATATGTTACGTTTCATGTAAACATAAACAAAAATATTTAATACAATGAAGTGTTAAGAAAACAAAAAAATTAAGGGCCATTATTTATCAAAATAGGTTAAGCTACTTAATAAAGTAGAGCTAAAACAAAACACACGTGTGCTGGCGGCGAGTGGGTACCTGACCTGCTCACAAGTGAAAGACATGCTAGGGCCAATACATAAAAAAAACACCAATCAGTACTTATATGTTAATAGGCATTAGTATCAATCATCGATTGGACTTCTAAAAGGAAATCACAGTGCAATATTAATATGCGTACTGAATGAATCAAATTATCAATTAGCACAAATCGAACGGATGCCAAATCTGCTGAGCCAATAAACATATTTAATTAAATATCGACAATATTACGTTCTAAATACTAATTAAATGATGATATATTTTGAAGGCAGTCATATATTAACATAAAAAATTGTAATTGAATAAGATAAATTGGAATCTATGACTTAACTAAAACTTATTTTACAATACGATGTTTCCTAGACTTCAATAATTAACAAAAAACTATTTAAAATATAATTTAGTACAACATTTAAGAATATTTTGGTACTAACATTAAACAAAAATGCGTGCGCGCATGTATCCAAAAACCCAAAAACTACTGAAACTATATTGATTATTCTAGAGTGACCCCTAAATTAGAATGTACCTAAACGAAATCAGTAAAAATTATCTCCATACGATCTTCAGTTTTAGATAAACTTGTGGACACATATATACTTACCAAATTTAAAAAGCCCAGATTAGTATATACAAATACTTCACCCGCGTGAACTATGTTATTATTAATTTCTGTCTCCATGACTACGTCCTAGTGACGTCTATACAAAATTTGAGACTCCTAGCATTTGTAGTAACGAAGTTTCATACAAACTTTCAACCCCAAAAACAACCCCTTAGAAGTCGAATATTGCAAATTCCCGCCTTAGCGAGCACCTACGTCCTATAAATAACTCCTATGCAACACTTGTAGTTTCTGAGATTTCGTGATCAGTGAGTGACCTTTCGATTTTATATATATAGATTAATAAACTGCAAAAATGTCACATAAAAGATAAGCATCCTTTGTTAGAAATCAGTTAAATAATCGACCATTAAACTAATTTCATTCAAAAATTATGTAAACTACGAAAACTATATTATAATTATCCATCATACAAGGAGCAAATATTAACGAAGCGCCCGGTTCGTGTAATAAGATTGCCAACGTCACTGTCAATCTCTTGCAGGAAATGGGAGTGCAGGTCGGCGAGGCGTTCTCTGTATTTCCCTCGACTCGTGCCAACTCCACCTTAGTTTATCGCTGCGATAGAAAAATTTATCGAAAACTTGAGAATTTAACTTACAACTTCCATGTCACTGCTAGTTTATAACTTTTAATATAGTTGGTGATCCAAACTTTTTACTGTCAATATCAACATACATTTTAAGATTTTGGTTACAAATATTTTAAACGAATATTTAATTTAAAATTACGTATCTAAACTAAGCAGAGAGGAGAGTAACTTACTCACTCGACGAAATGAAATATTTAATGTTTTCATTTCTTTGCTCTGGTATCGAGGCAAGAAATGGGGGAGCAATGTGTTAGATACACACGTGCGAGATACAGCAAGAAGCTGAAAAGAAACCTATCTAAACTATTAACCTATTTAGTACTTGTCACAAATATAAATTATTTTACAACCCCCAACAACCCCCCAATAAACACGACACAGATATTAATAATAGACACGAGCCAAACAACCCAAACACAAACACCTACGCAACTACTCACACCAGATTAAGGAAATCTCATTAGTCGCACACTAAAGTGGTGTTCCGGCCGCAAATAATATATGCACATATTGAATGCGTGAGTACGTACTCTTGTTCCGATATAATGGGATAACATGGTAATAGTTATAATACAACGGAATCCTCCGCTATGGTATTTGGGTTGAGTAAATCTTGGTATTAGTTTTTGGTTTACACAACTGAAATCTTTGTTCTGATGATGAGAGGTTTTTGTTTTGGAAAATACTACATTTACTTATATTATAGGGATAAAAAGTTGGCTTGGTTAAACAAGCAAATCTAAGAAACTTCTCGTTTAAATTCTGTAAATAATAACAAAAACAAAAAGTCCACAATATAAATCCACACGAAAAATATATATTTAAATATAACAATATATTCCATCCTCTACTTATATAACATTTATATATGGGTGCTATAAAATACTCGGGTCGAGTATCGTGTCTTGAGTAAAGATTTCAAAGAGAAAAAAACAAAACTAAAACAAATACATACCTACTTCAATTTTGATTAGGTTTCTGGTGGAATATACGAGAACGTTTATACAATTTTCTTACATATTTAATATTTACGACCTATTTCTATGGCAGCTTTCAGAATAATTTCAATATATATAAAGCTAAGTTTCTAAATAAAATCAGTGAGAAAATTCTGTATTGGAGGTTTTGAATGGGACAGCACCTCACTTTCAACATTATGGATGTGGGTTCGAGTCCCACTCACACACACACACACTTACAGGGGAAATTATTATCAATTCCTCGTTCTAAACGAAAAAAAGGTTGCTTAGTGAGGAACGTTGTATCTAAACGCTAGGTTACCTCGTCCTCAAAACTGGGTTGCTAGAACTGGGTAGTTGAGTACTGTACATGATCGATGCTGGTTCTAGCTCCACGAAAATCCAAAAAAACTATCTAAGTTCTATAATATGTGAAAAAGGTGAATGTCGCAAATCGTAATACAGATTCAACTAATCCTTTTCTTCTATACGTAAGAAGTTCCCAATAAGATAAGGCAAGAAGATATCTAAGGTAAAAAAAAATAGAAACATTTTATCCCCTACCTTATATCGTAACCGTATCGTATTTATACGATCAAATAGCAAATCTTTCGCAGCTAAAACAAAAGAAAATGTATCGGCGGGTGGGCCAATCAGGAATAAAATTTACGTAGGTCGGAACGCTCATTAAAAGTGAACGTAGGCGGAGGTTGGTCCTAAAAACACAATTCACTCTGGCAAAAGGCAGTTCCAAAATGCTGGAAATGGCTTCGCCTTATTTGAACAGCCGAGGAAACCTGTGCCACCGAAATAATTTGTCAAACACCTTGACCCACTTTTGTGGAGGCGAATAAGAAAAAATGTGAGACGTTACGAAAGAGGGTGGTTTTATTTTAAGTTCTATGATATTATTTTAATAATATATTGAGAAGCTTTCAGGAAAATTACGTCTTAAAATGTTCTTATTTTGTCTCATATAAAAAATGTGTAGAGACAATTCTCTTAGAAAATCTCTCATCAAAGGTACCATTAGCAACAAGTAGCAAGTATCATAAATGTAAAAATTTTGAGAAAATAATTTGTTTATAAGTATTCCATAATAATTATTAATTGATATTATTATTTAAATTTTATTCTCATAACATTATATTAATTATTAAAAAAATATATTACTATATTAGATGAAAGTTACCAAATATAACAATAACATTAATCAATCTTACATCTAAGGAGTTTCAATTCGAAACAAAATGAACGAGAATTCGATCATTACAAGGGAAAAGTTTTTGAATTTGTTAGAAATTGCCCCAGTTTGTCCGACTAGAGGAGATTTCAATTTAAAGACCTATTTGTATGAACATAGTAAAACATGTAGTATATATAGCACGTGCACTAAGAGTTAACATCGAAATAGCTTTACTTTAACTAGTTACTTACATATGAGATTGGACCGAATACATTGAATAACGAATGTATTAAGTTGTAAGCTACAACTAACTAATTAGTACCAATCGATTTAACTGTTTATAACAAGGATTGAATGCAATTTAATGCTAAACTCACATTGATGCCAGTCGTGTGACTGGTTATGGTTTCGTTTCCCACTCGGGGTAATGAATAATTATTTATTAACATTTTCATTTCTTCGCTCTGGTACAAAGACAAAAGCGTGGCGGTGAGTTCCGCTACTCAACACGCAATGCTTCGAAAATTCGGCGGGCGAGTGACTCTTAACACTAGGGGGTTCCCTTTGCTTACCCCGCAATATGCAGGATACAGCGTGAAGCTGAGAATAGTACTTACATAATGTCTAATATTGCTTTGTGTATATAAAAAAATAATGAATTAAAAAAAAAAAACAAATCTCCTCTCAGTTATTTTGTTGGCCGACGAATAATTATAGAAGTAACAAAGCAGCTCAAAGAGACAATGCAAAATTAGATTTTCTTATTGGTGCATGCAATCTGCTGAGTAACATCTGTGCAGTTGACGCCGGATCTCTGGTATAACATATTTTAGTTTGCATAGTCTTTGTATTCCATGTAAAATGAGACATATTTTAATGTTTTATTTATTTAAACAAGTTTTATTATTCTGTATGGTACTCTATTTAACCAAACGAAATTTCAAGTTCCACCAGAAAAAATGGAATTTACTATATAAAATAGAAGCTGAAGAAAGAACAAAGAGACGAGTTACTGCGAGAATTCCAGTTGATACCAGCAATGCCTGAGGCCACTGCAGCTGAGAGGAAACAAAACAAAAAAATATTTATTGATACTATGTTACGTTTTACGAAGGTGCAACAAAAAAACAAACAAATATACATATTTTTAAAATATTTTATACTTTCTTATAAATGATTAATATTATAAGAAGTAATACACGATACAAGAAAACAATCTGAAAATAGTTTCCGCCGCTGGTGGTTTCATATTAACATGTCATAAAAAGAAAGTGAATTTAGACACATTATTTTCCTATTCCCACATTTCTCATGCGGCAGAGCTCGAGTCGTTCGGTCGAGATGTCGCGACGAATAAAAATTACATTCATTCATACATATTAGACAAGAAGCAGTGTATGACAGTACAATATGAATAGCTAATTCATCTTTGTAACATTTATTATTCGTACATTCGGGTTTTTTATTCTTGATTCTTACTATTTTCTGCCTATTATAGAGACATGACAGGCCACACCTACGTAATTAAACGCCAACCTCACCTAAACTGAAATAAAAGTAAATATACAAAATCTGTGTGGGAAAAGTAAACGGTTGCAGTCCGCTGGATTCTGTTTCATCTGTCAAAGGTGAACAGTGCAAATAGAATCTGTTGCAATGGTGGTAGTGGTGGTTTATACCGTTAGAAACCAATGTTTGCAATAATTATCCTGTACACCGCGTAAGGCTGGTACTCATTTGACATTTAACATATAATACAAAAAAGATGAGAGAGAGAAAAATGATAAGAGTCACTTATTTTACTGAATAATCTCAAATGACTTCTTAATCTTCAAATACACAATACAATAAAAAAATTATAGCTTCTAACAAGTGTTACATAAAAGTACTGTGTTGATTTTCTTAAAATATTAGATACTATAACATAAATAATAATTAATTTAATATATAAGTATTTGTTGACACGTTGATTGCTCCCCATGGATATTGAAAGGCCGTTGTTATAATCGCTCGATAGTTCTGTATTACAATTTAATATCTCGTTATTACTTTAATGACAGAAGTTGGCTTCACTACCAGAATTTGTGACAGTGTCTCCAATAGAAGTTTAATCGTTATATATTTTGGCCTCGAAAGTATTACTATGATAATTATTATTCATTTAGAGACATTAACGAAGTTAATTGATTGTCTTTGAAAGTTTTAAGGGCAGTCGTGGTGCGGAAGCAAAAGCGTGTGAATTTCAAACGTAATATTGGGGGTTCGTTTTTCACTCGACGAAATTAATTGAGTTGAAATCCACTACACGCAATGCCTCCAGAATTAGCACTGGGCTCCCTTTGCCTACCCTGCTACATGCGGGATACAGCGTGAAACTGAAGAAAAAATTATATAAAAAAGTAATTATTTAATACAAGAAACAAAAGATTTAATATAGTATGGTATCGAGCTTAGGACACTTGAACCAATTCTCATACGTGCGTAGCCAAAATCCTGAATATTTGAATAACACGATTGCCTCGGTTCAGATAGATTTTCTTTGGCCGTGTGAAATGTTAATGAGTGTGTAGCTGTTTGAACAGATTTTAGCAATTCAAAGGAATGTGAAGGTAAAAGATTTATTTGCTGAAACGACTCGTGGGAATAGGGCATAGACGTCAATTTCTACGCTAGCTTCTTAAAGGTGTGTAACATAAGGAAAAAGGCATCTAAATAAATTTGATTTATACAAACGGACGAAAATCGCAATAATGTGTTCAAATAAAACAGTAAATTTAATAAAAACGCAAAGCTTCTATACAATTTTCAAATCTAGACCCAGTTTTGGCATAAGGCAATTTAAGTTAATTAATTAATTACCCGTAAACATGTAGGGTCCGAAAAGCTGAAGATCGAGTGTGGTGGCGAGAATTGGGGAAGGCCTATGTCCAACAGTGGACAAAAGATGGCTGTTGATGATGATGATGATGATGAAACATGTAGGTACATGTACACAAGGGTTATAAATAACCTCTTCTTCTATTTGGATGTGAGCCGAGATAGTATCTAACACTATATTGAACAAGATCGGTCTAAGAGCTGAGAACCCCCAGCCAGTGATCTAGTAAGATTAAATATATCCGTGGGTTTATAACCTAAAACTAACAGACAAATTAAGTTCCTTTACAATCTATGCTACGAACATAAACTTTATATCAAGCACCGATAATATTAAATTATACTATTTTTAAAACATATTCATTATTTCTTACCTTTGTTTAAAAATATAATCTAATATTTAGGATAAAACGTATAATCTTTCCTACCTGTTATAATATAAATTATGAATGACACTAAAACGTGCTGTTCCACAAATTCCATTACAGTACGAGTACGGGTAGCTTTGTTTGCAACTCAGTTTGTCTAATTAACATTATCTGAGCGTATCACTAAATAAACTTCAGGTGCCTTGGGCAAAAAACTTGCTGAATAATGGGGTAATGTAAACAATGTATGTTTGTTAAATTTGGGGTCGCGGTGAAATTATGTTTTCTACTAGCAATTCAAAACTGGCTTTTGAGAGCAAAAAAGTTACATTAAATTGTAACAGGTATATTTATCATATGTGAGATAGATCGTTAATCTATATATATAAAATCGAAAGGTCACTCACTCATCACGAAATCTCAGAAACTACATGTGCTAGGTATCTCAAATTTTACATGGACGTCACTTATAGGACGTACGTACTCATGGAGACAGAAATTAATAATAACGTAGTTCACGCAGGCGAAGCCGCGGGCGGGCCGCTAGTGATATATAAATTTATTAATATTAAAATTTTCTCGCTCTAATAACGAGACAAAGCGCGATCTTGAGTTCTGCCACTCAACATGTAATGCCTCCAGAATTTGACGGAAAGTGGCAACAGAAGTGTATTAACGGGAACGGAGTAGCCATTAAATTTCCAGGTTACCTTTGCCTATCCTGCTAATTGCAGAATATAGCTTGAAGCTAAAAAAAGTTTATATCATACACAATAATAACAGTTTTAATAAATAAAATATAATATAACATTTTTAAACTATAGAAGTTATTATTGTCGTTATAAATTCCATTTAGTGAAGAATTCTATTCAAATGCTACGATATGCTATAGAAGAAGCGTTTCTAGGGAAATGTTAATTGGACAAAGCTGCTTTTTTCAATGACAAGCGTAACAATATAATTAGTTTTGTTGTAAAAAATAAAAGCATAAGTAACAAACATCATTAAAATTATAACATATTATATTCTTTTAATATATTTACATTTTTAATACTTACCGTTTACTAAATCTATATACAGGGTGGAAGAGGCCGCGCTTCTTTTATTGAAACTGCATATAGGGTAATATATTTCAAACTCACATCTAAGAAATTAATCAAGGTACCTCAACAGTTTGGACGTAGGATTTTTTTTTCATTTCACGATTTTTATCCATACCTGTATTTCGTGTGACGCACACATACGTATGCGACGTTTCCGATTTGACAGGTAAGTGTGTGCGTGCCTATGTTATACTTTACAAATGGCGTTTTATTTTAAAACGATAATTTTATTATTTATTTTGTTTGAAAAAATAACTTTTTCATTTTTGGGATTTTTTTTTTTTTCCGAATTATATTAGGCTTTTATAGAGTAGTTAAAACTGTGGTTTCATTTAAAGTGGCGCTGACAATTCCACCCTGTATATAAAATCGAAAGGTCTCATCAACTACAAGTGCTAGGTATCTGAAATTTTGCATAGGAGTTACTTATAGGACGTAGGTGCTCGCTAAGACGGGAATTTGTAATATTCAACTTCTAAGGGGTTGTTTTGGGGTCGAAAGTTTGTATGAAACTTCGTTACTACAAATGCTAGGAGTCTCAAATTTTGCAAAGACGTCACTAGGATGTAGTCATGGAGACAGAAATTAATAATAACAGTTCACGCGGGCGAAACCGCGAGCGGGCCGCTAGTTCACTATATAGCTTAACTGAGTACAGAGTACTTGACTTGAGGCCAGTCGTGGTGCAGAGGCACAAGTGTGTGACTATAAACTCGAATGATTGTGAATTCGATTTCCACTCAAGAAAATGAAATACTAATTTAAATTTATATTTTCATTTCTTTGCTCTGGCGTTGAAGCAAAGCGCGGCGTTGACTTTCGCCACTCAACACGCAGTGCCTCCTGAATTCGACAGAAAATGAATAACGGAGTGTATTAACACTAGGTAGCCTATGCCTAGCCTGCTGTGTGCGGGATACAGCGTGAAGATAATTTAATAAGATTTTACTATAACTCAAGCTACACTACGACAAACTAAAAACACACTATATTACTATAGAAAGTACCTGTAAGAAACCTATTCAAATTCACTATTTAAAGATTAAGTATATACAAATTTAATTACAGTTCTATACAAAAATTCCCTGTTACAACAGATTTAAAACTGAAAGCCATAATAATATTTAAATAAATAAATCCTTTACAAAGTCCAATTTTTTAAAACACGCCCCTTCCTTTGTCTCCTTATCGCTCGTACTTCCTCGCCGTAACGAAGTAACAAAAAAAGTGAATTACAAAAATTAATGAACAATGTTTCATTTGGACGGCGGCGACCGGGAGAGTTGTTCTCGTTACACAATTTTATTTATAAAAAATGTATTTCGAAAATTTATGTATACATTGGGGTCTATTGTGGCGTACTTTTGAAATTTGTACGATAGTTGTGTATGAAGATTACAGCGACGTTAGGTTCCGCCACTCTACATTTTTTTTTAGTTTAGGTAGTGGGTGTAGGCAGCGTGAACCTGGGAATCTAGTATTAAAGAAGTCCGTTCCCAGGTTCCTATTAAGACTCTTCACCACTTTCCGCCGAATTCTCGAGGCATTTTCGATTTTTGCGAAATTTTCGAAATTTCGAATTTTTTTTTCAATTCTCCAAGCGAAAATCAAATCTACAACCGTCTCACTCTTGCCACCAATACAAGACGGCATCAAATGTCTGTTTGGTATAGAAAATTAGAGACCGAATGGAGAATATCGTGAATTCAGTGGAACATCGTTCAACTCTGGGATGGGAATGGGTCCGTTCGGTCGTTACTTTTATTTACCCGCTGGATTAGGTACTCTTTCTTAATGAGAAAATAAAAGAAAGGAGTGTCTTGACACTACTATGCGGGATAGTTACCTGATGTTGAAAACAATAAACAACAGGATTAACTTTGAGTAAAAAAAAATTCAAATTTAAAAATGTAAAAGAAAATTTATGAAAATAATTAATTTAATAGAGAAAATAACGAATAATAATTTTAAAAATAAATTTAACAACAAAATCTTACTATTAAATCTAACATTTATCTATTACAAAACGAATATAAATATAATATGTATAATACATACAAAAACAAGTCCATGATATGAACCGGAAGAGCTTCCGTAACATATGGTTTTATTTTATTAGATCCCAGATATCGATACCGCCTATTTCGACTGAATTTGGCAGACATTTGAATTCAGTCAACGGAGAGGACGCGGCGCGGGTGCAAAAGAATTAAATGAAGGGACACTTTTCTCGAAACTTCCACAAACTAAAATATTTTCTGAAGTGTATAAGAAAAGCGATTTCTGTATTCAAACAACGGCAACGAATCGAATATTTTTATTTCGTATAACTGATTTAGTATCGAGATGACTGTATTTTATTTTTCTTTGGCTTGACGCTGTTATCTGCACATAGCAGGGTAGGCAGAGGGAACTTGGGAACCTAGTGTTAAGACACTCCGTTCCCATTAAAACATTTCCACTTCCCTACTTACTTATTCACAGTAACTATAACATCGCGCTTTTAATTTATTTGTTAACAACGTGATGTATAACACAGTCTTACATAATGAGGTTAGGACAAAACCAGCATTTACAACCGTAGAATTCGAACCTAGAACTATGATATACGAGTACAATGAAATTTATATAGCTATATAAATATATAATTTTATAATACATATAAATCAAATAGAACTGCGTAATTCATTCTTTTATTTAAAAAAAAATCAACCCACATTGTTACACAGTTAACTTAAAGAGAAAGTTATTTTACCCAAAAATATGAAAATGCAGCGTTTAAATTTATCTATTCAGTATGATATGGACCAGAGTTTGCCGTTCAAAATTATACGAGTAAGCAAAATATTTGCGCGAGTCGCTCAGAAACTATTTTTAACTATCAAATGTACTATATGGTAAGTTCAGAAATTTTTAACATTGATGATATAGAAATTAACGTATCTGTTTCTAATCTTTTCAAATAGGAAAAAAGGCCATTTGAATTAAGGTCACTTCATTATTTTACTTTGTATAAATATTATTGTTTGGTTCAAAATATTAGTAGATGAGACTGTCGTAGCGCTGCAAGCAAGGGAAAAAGGCCTGGTCTCAAAAAAATGGGCGAAAGGTGGCGAACGGAATGTCTTAACACTAGGTTCCTTTAGCCTACCCTGCCTCGTACGGGATATAGCGTGAACCTAAAAAAACAGGTGGAACACGTAGATACAATTGAAATCGAACAACCATTATATGACATCGTAAATTACCATAAGTAACATACAATAAATTTATATAATTTTACGTCAAGCTATATATTAAAACAGCAATCTCTTTAGTTTATATCTTCTTTGTTAGACGCTTCTAATATACGCGGATCAGGTGTCACATTGAAATTGGCCTAAATATTTATGAAGATGTGTAAGCAGAAACTTATTAGCTTCGACTTCAACAGTGACAGGTGCAGTATCTGCTTAATAGGATGAAGGTGGATGTAATGGTACATCAGAAATTAATGATTTATCTATTTAAACTATATATATATTGAGCTATAAGATATTTTCTTATGTTTTTAACATTTTTAGAGTAATATTATTTTAGGACAGAAAAATACTTATTTACAAAATGTATAAATAAGTTGTAACAAGCATATTAGAATTCCGACGTAGCTTGATGAGAACGTATATATGGTACAGTACTTAGAGCTCTTGGACAGATTCCATGAGACTTTATTTAAAATATATTTAAATTATAAATATATTTTTAAACTATGTATTAAGACAGTATCAAACATAATAGAGGGTCGTTATCATGAAGAAATATTTTAATTTTAGCGTTGTTAACACATTTTAAATGAAGCTCTTTAAACCTAAACCCGAACTATTTTATGAAGAACAATAGTACACAAAAATAAGTAATTATCAGGCTAGCCGCTGTCTCGTCGAGTAAACCGGGAGAAAAAAACATAGTATTTATATAGCAATAAAAACAATATTCTCCAAAAACATATTACTAAACGTGACGTAACGTGATTAATCTCGATATTAGAACAAAGATTACTCATTCTTAGCCCATTATCGAAGATCATGAGATACCGAGATATCGACAGCGTCTTAGTTACCCTAGTTGATTGAGAATTCGATTTTACTTAACGCGTGGATTAAGACTTTTCAAATTTGGAAAATGACTTGAAAATTATTGAATTCAAAAATTTATAGACATTTTACAGACAGTGTTTTAAATAAAATACAAAACTTGTACAGTATTTTAATCTATATATATAAAATCGAAAGGTCACTCACTCATCACGAAATCTCAGAAACTACATGTGCTAGGAATCTCAAATTTTGCATAGGAGTTACTTATAGGACGTAGGTACTCGCTAAGACGGGAATTTGCAATATACGACTTCTAAGGGGTTGTTTTTGGGGTCGAAAGTTTGTATGAAACTTCGTTACTACAAATGCTAGGAGTCTCAAATTGTGCATAGACGTCACTAGGACGTAGTCATGGAGACAGAAATTAATAATAACATAGTTGACGCGGGTAAAACCGCGAGCGGGCCGCTAGTATTAAATAAATTATTGTTTAGCCTGTTAAACAAAGAATGCTTTTTCTATTTTATTTTTAGTTAGTAACTTATTGGCACTTGGTAATTAACTATCATTCAGTTCATTACAAACGTAAATCTTTGAAAACTTCATATAAAATATTTTCCGTAGCGAAGTAGTGACTGTACACGCTACAGTTGTGGGTTCGATATCCACTTACTTAATATTTTCTTCACTCTGGTCAACGAGGCAAAGCGCAGTCTTGAGCTTCACCACTCAACACGCAATGCCTTGAAAATTAACTGGAAAGTGGACAACAGAAGTTGTCGTCTTAATGGGTATGGAGTGTTTTAACATTAGCCTCCCAGGCTCCTGGCTACCCCTCTGTGCGAACAAACTTAAAAAAAGAAAAAAATATAATATAAGTTAACAAATCTAATAACAAAGAATCGCGATACATACAACGCATACCTGTAGAAAAACTGTATATACAAAAGCCTTACACAGTTACAAAAGTACACTTAATTACAGACAAAAGACAAAGACAACTAAATAGTTAAGTAAATGAGCTCACTGAGATATATAGTATCTTTCTGCACCTAATTACTTTAACTTTGTAGGGATTTTAATTTTCCATGTAGCGCTTTTTACTCATACATTTAGTTTGTATGTAAGGTTTTTTTTCTGTACACACATAAACGAGTGCTTAAATACTATTTAAACTACATTTGATAGAAATCAAATTAGTACAACCTAATTCTATTATATTTTAAACAACGACTTAACTATTCTAATGTGTTTGTTTTTAAAAAGAATTATTAATATAATTTCTTTTGCCAAATAAATATGGCGGCAAATAAAATTTAAAATATAGTTTTAATATTAATTTCCATATATAAAATAAACATCGTTTTCCTCTATAATAAACTATTTATAGACGCTTTATATCCTCAATTAAAGTGTAGAGAACAAAAGTAATTCAGAAAATTAATGACAAAAGACGGCATCGCACGAAGTTGAATAGATTGCCCAAACTTGGGATGGCGAAAAAACTAACCGTTTAAAACGGAGTTCATCGAAGTTTGCTCACTGTGAAACCAATTTGCCGAAGAGCCGACGCAAATAGGGGTGAGAGATGCTATTAGAAGAGCTATTCGATTTTTGATCCGCAAGCTTCTGTATTTTTTTCAGCCTTACGCTGATAGCATCCGCATGTACTGAGGGTAGGCAGAGCGAGCCTAGAGTTAAGACACTCTGCTTCCCACTTTTCGACGAATTCTGAAAGCATTGTGTTGAGTGGCAGAACTCAACAGCGCGCTGTGCTTCGACACAAGAGAGAAGTGAAAATATTAAATTTTTCATTTCTTCGATAATCGAAGCCACAACCTATCGCATTTACAGTCACACGTTCGTGCCGCTGCGTCACAACTGACCCCAATATAAGTTCCTTCAATAGTTTGAATACAAGGAGAATGGACTTACCTCATCAGTAACTATCAGGATTTATTGGATTCAATTTAACTTGTGTAGGAGCCTGAAGACTTATATTGTACTTAGTTGAACTATGCATTGAGATCGCTTAGTTAACGTGCAGCAAACAGTGATGAATTAACTTTGAAAATACTTGCTGTTCTTAAAACGTATTCGCCCAAAGAGGCCGTTTTAATTAAAAGTTGTAAGGAAAGCTTATTTCGTAAAACGAAAATACAATATTCTGTTGCAGTTAAAATTTAAGTAATAAAATATGAAATTTAATATGCCTACCAGCTCATACACAAGCCTCGTGAAAGCTAAATTAAATGAGAGGTTATTGGCACATTCGCTAAGCTCGTAAAGTCTAGATTACAGGCACTGCAGCACCTGTAGTCTAGAATTGCTAAATTTATTTAATTACTAACACGTGTTATACGTTTAATTATAAAATAAACAGACTTTATATTTATAAAGAAAAATATAATATGTTTTCTTTGATCTTTCATAAAAAATTAAATAAAGAAAAACATAATAAAATCTATTGCCCAATTTTGTATCTACAGCTCTCCTTCTAGTTTATATTGACCACAAATCCCATTATATAAAAAAAACCATACACATACATTTAACCATTAAATAAGACTCAAACGCGTAAATAATTCTCTTATAGCACATTATATATAATATAATAATATATATCCAAAACAACCATGTTCCCTGAGGTGTGAACACCGAGACAGTCCTCGAAACCCACCCACGTATTCTAAGCACGTTGTCTCTAAATAGACGAGTAAACAATTTTGACGCGAGTTAAGTGATATAAAATAGATTAAAGCGAAGCTGTTTTATTAAGATTTCACATCGTATTTTATTAGACGAGTTCTTATAAAGTTAATTATTTCGTCGTTTTATTTACGAATGAGATTTTTATTTGTTTAGAAGGTGTTTAATTTTTTGTGACATCTTTTATGACGAAACTGGAGGTAAGTAGGTATATTCTTTAATATATTTTTTAGAATTCTGCTATGAATTTCTTAAGTTTTCTCTACCTTTTTTTTACCCTACCCTGTAATATGAATCATATTATATTTTATTCCATATTAATTAAAAGCGCATTTTTATAATAAGGACATACATTTAGTTTTATATCTATAGACTACATGGGGGCAAAAGAAAGATGGAAATCTCAGCAGCCTTCTATTACTATGCGAATAATCTTGCCTGATATTCAATTGAATTTCAGCTTTATCTTAACCGGAAAAGAAAATGTTATTGGGAAGTGAGTCATATGAATACGAATAAGTCTCTGAGAAAAATCTTTTGTACTATTTCCACCAATACACATTTATATATACTCCTATATTTAATCATACATATAATCAATAATAGCAAATTTATATTTAATTTGCATGAATTCCAAGACAGAAGTCTAACCATCACTGTTGCTAATTGGTACCCACTAATCTCATATTACTATTTTTAAACAATATTTTATAGGACTAACGTTATATATAGAATAGTATTTTAAATAAGCCCTTTAAATTACCTAACTTACTTACTCATATATATATAAATATAACATTAGTTGCTTAAAATGAATAAAATTTAACAATAAAACAATTATTAGCACAACTTTATCTTGTTCCATAGCACAAAGCTAAGGCTCTGTAACAAGATATAACTCGCTGTAATATCATAATCCGCTTACTCACAGTTCGGCACGCGGTTATATATACATAAATTTGGAAGACTAATGCTTAGTTGCTTATTAAAAACCAGCTTCACACTGTATCAAAAATCAAGATAGACAGAACCTAGTGTTGAGGCACTCTGTTTCTCATTTTCCACAGAATTTTTGAGACCGAAATCGCCGCCACGCTTTGTTCACTAATTTTTGTTACCAGAAGAAATAAAAATGAAAAGGTTTTACACCACTACGCCACAACGACCTGAATAAGTCACTAGTTCCATTCCATACATTAGTCAGCAAGTATTTACAAAGACAGTTCCAGTTCCACGTGTGACCTGGTGTTCGGGAACCTAGCGTCGGCATTATTAATGGGAGTCAATGCACTGCGGCCGCCGGGGGGGAAGGCTTGACACGAATTCGCTTTAAATTTCCCCTTTACTGAATTAATGTCGACAAGGTAAATGGTGGCTTAGCAGTGGCACCGTTTATTTCACGTCAAACGGCGACTGGTCGCGTTAGTCTGGTGGTAAGTAATACCTAATGCCTAATAGCTCTGTGAGCTCGATTTTACGTTATATCAATTTATGTAAAAAATTATAAAATTAATGTAAAGATAACATTTTATTTTTTCATATATCAATAGTAATGTAATCTATTTTCATGATAAAAAAACAAAATAATTAATAATTTCATGATGAAAGGTAAACGTGGCAAGGTTCCGTTTCGTTTTCGACACTAACTACGTACTTGGGAATAAAAAAAAGTCTGGCCAAGTATGCATTGTAAGCTTTGAGAGTAATGACAAAATTAAAAATTTCACTTAAAATCTCGCAAGCTTTGAACATTGAACGAGTGGATAATACACGTAGGAACTTCGTGAACGTGGTAACCTCAACGTAAGCGTGAATATTTAATGAGATGTTATATTATTTAAACAGAGAAGCACTACACGCGGTGTACTCGTACCTACCTTATATTATTATCAAATAAATTTCACTATTATAGAGATTTTAAATAATAACAATCGTGGCGCTGGGGCACAAAGTGTAACTGTAAAATCGAATCGACGATTGTGGGTTCGATTCCCAACTGAGAAGACGAAATATTTATTTACATTTATATTTTCATTTCTTTGCTCTGGTGTCGAAGCAAAGCGCGGCGTTGAGTTCTGCCATTCAACATGCAACGCCTCTAGAATTCGGCAGAAGGTGGGGAACGGAGTGTCTTAACACTAGGTTCCCTCTGCCTACCCTGCTAGATACAGCGTAAAAATGATTTACTTTATTTACTTGTCTTTGTAAGACGTGTATTAGAGGTAAAAAAGATATATGACATAGATATTTTTCTGGATTTGTGTATAAAAAGGTGAATACAGAAAACAGATTTGGATCCTAACCGACTTTCAATACACGTAGTTCTATTAGGCATAAGTTATTTATATCTCAATTCGATGTTAGTATAGAATATGATTCAAATCAAAAATCATCATCAAATACAAGATCTATTCTTTTGTTTCGTATTAGGTAAGTTAAATATTTCAGTACATTAGACGCTAACAAATTAACATGGAAAATTAAACCTACCTACGTACGTATCGTATTAATAAATTCCAGCAAGTGTGAATTCTCACGCGCTATTACCTGAAACAAAGAGGAAGACATTTACTTTAGATACTCCCTGCTTTAAACACGTTGCTTATTAGATAGTGAGAATTTTGTCACTTACAAGAATGCGACTTACAATTAAAAATTGCAGAAATATTTAATTTTTTTATTACTCAAATATAGCCTTTTTCTTTATGTATATTTTCAAATTATAGGATATTTAAATAAACAGTTTGAATTAGCAAAATGGAATAAATGCATAGCTTAACCATCCATACGAAGTTAGTTGTTTATTTATTTATTTTTTCGATTTGATAGCGAAGAAATGAAAATATTAATAAATAATAATTCATTCGTCCGAGTGGGAATCGAACCCACAACCTTAACAAGTTTATTCTTATTCTTATTAAATAAATATTACATCACAAAAACTATAATAAAATATGTTAGCAAAATTCATACACACACAAATAAGCCTAAGTATAAAGGGAACACTTGTTCTTAGTAAAATAAAGAACAAAAGGGGCGCTAGATTCTTTTATGATATTTGCTACGGAGTAGACCAACTTATAATAGAATGGTCTCCTTTGCATTTGAATGAGCTCATCTCGCCGACCTATTCCAGTAGGAGAGACGACCGCCGGCCAATATTGGGGTCTAGATACGAATAAAATTAAATATTTGTGAGTAGGTATATCGTGTGTGGTAATGAAGCTATTCGTGGCGCACAGTGTGCCTGTAAACGCGACCGGTTGTGGGTTCGATTCCCACTCGAGGAAATAAAATATTTATGTAAATTTATATTTCCAATTATTCGTGCTGGTGTCGTTGAATTCCGCCACTCAATACGCAAAATCTGTTGAATTCGGCAGAAAGCGGGAAACGGAGTGTCTTAACACTAGGTTCCCTCTGCCTACCCTGAGGCGTGCGAGATACTGCGTGAAACTGATTTATTTATTTTTACTATCTAAAGGATGTGGTTGGGGCTAAGTAACTCCTCCTATTATTGGCTGCCTTTGAATACAAAACGTGCACATATTATATTAGGCTACCTTAATTTTCCTAGTCAATTTACAGGACGAACCGACGCGACGTATCTCGTGAATCTCTCTCAAATTAATGTGGCTACAATAATAGAGCTGCGTTTTAGGGAATTTCATATTCAATTTATAGTACATACATAATATTAATATCTATATTGTTCTAAGTTCTTTACTTAGCGTAGAATAATACTTTAAAAATATTAAATACAGCATAATATAGTTTTAAATGATAGGAATTTAATTCAAATAACATACTATCATTTATGTAGGTAAGTCACTACATACTTATATAGATAATTTTATGTTCCTTAGAAATAAACTGACGTGCAGAAAAAAATAATAGTTATTTAAATAGTTTTTAAAACAAAACAAAACAAAATTTTAAAACAGACACAAAATTTAAATACCAGAAATTGTGGGTCACCACATACCACAACACTATTACTCTCCACACCAATAAATTCTAGTTAATTTCCTATTTACAAAATTAAAAAAAACCCAAAAATTTTAGTTTTAGTTATACTAAAAAAAAAACATAAACGCAGAGGAAAACCGCCGTGTACCGGTAACCGCTCGTGGTCACACGTTAATGAGAACAAAAATGGGTCAACTGGAGAGGGCGTCCTGCATGGGGATTCATTAAAGAGACGCTAAAGAAAATGTCTATACGCAAAAAAGTGAATGAAGCTTTCAATTTAATTCTGTGTTGTTTCTGGACATTTTCTTTTTTTGTATCGAAATCTGTGTTGTCTTATGTTATCTGATCTTCTGGAGAATGACTGGTTAAATATTAATTTCATAGAATTTGACTTTTTATTATTTGTTATCAATTAGGTAGCATTCAAAACGATTTCGAAGGTTCGAATTCACCTCAAGAAAATGAAATATTTGACATTTTCATTTCCTCGCTATGGTAACGAGGCAAGTCGTGGTGTTGAGTTCCGCCACTCAACACGTAATTTATCCAGAAATCGGCAGAAAACATTCCCCTCGCTGTGTGCTCCAGCAAACATAGCGCGAAGCTACAAATATATTAGCAACTAGCGGCCCGCTCGCGGCTTCGCCTGCGTGAACTACGTTATTATTAATTTCTGTCTGCATGAGTACCTACGTCCTATAAGTGACGTCCATGCAAAATTTGAGATTCCTAACATTTGTAGTAACAAAGTTTCATACAAACTTTCAACCCCAAAAACAACCCCTTAGAAGTCGAATATTGCAAATTCCCGTCTTAGCGAGCACCTACGTCCTATAAATAACTCCTATCCAAAATAATTGTTACTCGCGTTTTTTAAAATATGCAAAATTAAATGTACATTTTTCAATATTTCTGAGAGATTTTCTTAATATTTTTTTCCGTAAGAACCTTCTCCTAATAATAACAAATACAACAAAAAAAGAATTAGTGAAATCGGTCCAGTCATTCACGCGTGATGCCGTGACCAAGGAAAACGGGTTTCATTTTTATATATATAGATGTAATTTTAAGACAAAAATATAACAAATAATCCGCTAAAAGCGTATAAAACAACTACAGAACAAATATTGGACAGAAACGAAGAGGCCCAACGAAAAATACGAAACGTCCTTCACGCAATATGTATTATCTTGAAAGGAAAAACTTGCCGTAGAATTTCAGAATGATAGAATTTTTGTCGAGTGAATTGGGGTGTGCGGTATGCCGTTGTTAAAAGAACGCCGTTGTCTTCAGTAAATACGTCGAATGCCGGGTTTTCGTTATGCAGGATATTATCCTAGCAGCTTAAAAATTGAGAGAAGAAAGAAAGAAAAGAAAGATGGAAAGAAATTCTCTATTATCTGGGATAAGCGTATACAAATCTACCAAACGGGAACTTAAGCTCGATTGCGTGTAATCGCACAGCTATAATGTGCTGCACAACGAAAGAGCTACATTTTAAAGTTGAAATATGAATTCTACCAGATACAAAGAAACAAAACAACGCGGAAAATACACAAAAGGTTGGAAAAACCTAACTGAAGACACCGCCGGCTGGTAGCTGGTAAAAGTAA
The DNA here is from genome assembly GCA_016802625.1 of Heliconius numata. NCBI lineage: Eukaryota > Metazoa > Arthropoda > Insecta > Lepidoptera > Nymphalidae > Heliconius > Heliconius numata. The sequence continues at coordinate 170,026 of JAEBDU010000090.1, forward strand.
AAAGGCATATTATGTAAACATTTCAATTGGTCATTAACTTTAATGGAGAGCGGTGCTTATGGAGGAATTGGATTCTAAACCAAAGAGCTAAGTGATCGTTCGTTACAATTCTAAGCACGGGCGCCGGCCGCAGCTTCATTGAAGTGAAATGTGACTTGAATTCTGGAAAGATTTTGAATTCCTCCTGATTGCTGGGACGAAGAATCTTATTGGTCTGATTGGAGATGCAAAGTGGCTCAGAGATAAATCATATACAACCATGTCAGAAAGTTCAAAGATGATATTTATATCTCTAACTTGATTGCCATCTTTCTACGTTTCATATATTATCATGGAAAATATATTTCCTCGTGGTGCAGCGACTGGCTTTAAGGGCGACGATGATGAAATGTGACTTGAAGTACAAAAAACATCTCTATACTAAAAGTGACTCAAAAAAGTCTTATATATTTCTTCTATTCTTCTTAATGATATAAAACTCCTCCAATAATGATTATTATTATATACATAAGTCCATTAACAGTACGTATAGAAACAAAAGTGCTCACATCGAAAGGTAGCACGTGCATCATTAAAAGTTTTCGAAATTATTGAAACATGTAGCATATAATATTAAACGAAGCGTGAATCAATATTCAAGTTTCTAGTTGTAAGCTTCAAGAGTGTAGGCAATATTAATTTGTTTACGAGTGTTATATTATATACAATAAAAAATCAGCTTCACGCTTTAACCTGCACACAGCAGAGTAGGCAAAGAAGACCTAGCTTTAAGACTATTCCCTTTACTAAGAGTATTCCCTGGGTTATTTAAACAATATTATAATATTAATATATGTATGAAAAAAAAAACAAAAATATATACCAAAACAACAAAACTCACAATAATTTAAATTTTAATAATATTCAAAAAAAACATATTTTAATCCTATTTAGAAGCATAACCACAAAATTCAATTTGCAAATTATTAGGCATTGTTTGTTGATGTAACAAGGGATAGCGGTATGATTTATTTATTTAGGCTTCCCGCATGGCCTTAGCAGGTTATTTTTTTTGTTTTGAACACGCTGGCCATATTTCACGAGGTTCATTGTTTATATGGACAAGTTTGTTTTGCGAGTTCGTTTTAAAATTATGTTGACATATCCATTTCTTTTTTTCATATAAATTTTGTATAATATAAACGAGATATATAAATATATAAAAATATATATATACCTATATGCCTTAGTAAATAATTTATATTATAGAAAGTAACGGTGTATATTGATTAAGTTTCCGCTTGGCTGCAATGCGGCAGCCATTTTACGGGGAATAGTCTGTTTGTATGGCAATATTTTTCACAAATACATTTTATTTATTTATTTCTGGAGATTTTTATAATGTGACATAAATACACAATAATATAAGTATTCGAAAGAATATTTTTTTCGACGGCGAAGGGCACAAGGATATCACAGTAACGCAGTTGAGGGTTTGATCCCCACTCGAGGAAAAGGGGAAACGGAGTGTTAACTTAACATTAGGTTCCCTTTACTCACCCTGCTGTATACAGGATACAGCGTGAAGCCGATTTTCTTTTTTATTGCAATAATAGTTCATTCATATATAGTTTCGCACAACTTAAAGACGAATACACAGACAGACAGTGCAAGCGTTGAATAGCATCGAATTTCTCACAGTATTACGATAAATTTGTACCGAAGCAGCTGCAATTTGGCAAATTGTAGACAAAGTTGTGGTTGAATCTTTAAGTATAATCTCTGGTACGATATAATCTGCGGAACTTCCAACCCAACATGAATAATGTTTTAGAGCGTTGCATTAATAATGATAGTAATTTGTAAAGTGTGAGTTTAAACAGTGCACAGTGTACCCTACGTTTACTAATAATGTTGTATTATGATATCAGAATCGTTGTTCATTTCATACTAGCGCTTAATTAATATAGTCTATCATTAGTAGAAACATAGTCTAAATAATCAATTCTTATTAAAATTAATTAAATGTTATGTTGATGATAAATGGAATGGGTTACAAAATCAAATTTGAAAACGAGAAATAAAATACTTATTTAGAAAACACAAAAAATTGAACGTATCGAGATTTGAACCCGCTTCTCTTAGAATCATCCATACACTCTGACCTATAGGGGTATAAATCCCCTAAATATACATGAAAAACTAATCTCCTAAATCCAAACGTATAACATATTTCGTATCTCGGGCCCGAAGCTCAAATATCTCACGTTTAGAAACATTTGTAGCTGACTGCATGTTAAATTGAAACCTATTTATCAAACCTAAAGCGCATAGTGGGAGTTCGAAACTCATTACGGTAGCTAAATATTGTTAAACGAACAAGAAAACTGTTCAACACTTGCAGATTTCTATTTACTTTCACTTCATAATTACATTTTTACACTTTAATAAGTTTGCTTTATTTTTCACTCGTCGTTATTAAAGCTTTATTTATAATATTAAAACGGAACGGGAAGGAAATTGCGAAAAAAACGCCATATTTTATAATTGCTTGTCCGCAATAAAAAAAACGAAACGTACGTCGCATATTCCAATATTGCAGCAGTTTAAAATTAAATAAAATACAATATAACAGGCCACTCGTGGGGTAGGGTCAAAAAGTGTGGGTGTAAACGTGACTGGTTGGGGGTTCGATCCCCTCTCGAAAAAATTAAATATTTATTTAAATTACTATTTGAATTTCTTCGCTCTGGTGTCTCTGGTTGAGTTCCGCCACTCAACACGCAATGCCTCCAGAATACGGCGGATAATTGGACAACGGAGTGCCTTAACACTAGGTTCCTTCTGCCTAATCCGTTGTGTGCGGGATACAGCGTGAAGCTTATAAAAAAGGCTATTCCGTTTGTTTTCACTATAAAGTTTCACACATAAAGGTTTAGTGTTTTAACAGCACGAAATCACTTAAATAACTTTAGTGATTTCGAGTAATGTATTAGAAATGTTATTGGTTTTTCTTAATGTTTGAAGCAAAAGAAAATTGCATTGAGTGTGCAAACGGTTTTAATCAACTTACTGCAACTGCAGCTCGGTACGATAAATAAATTTACAATCGATCTTTTCCACGGAAATAAAGGAAAGATATATTGTGCAAGAGATTGTAGACACAGTGGGATATTAACCTTCAAAAAATATAGCCCATACAGGAATGTGTTAATTTTCAATAGATGATATAAGACCACTCGGAGAGATTGGGTACAAGCGTGCTACTGTAAACTTGACAGGTTGCTCAAAATTAATATTACATATACATTTCCTCGCTTCGGTAACGAGGTAAAGCACGGCGTTGAGTTTCGCAACTCAACACGCACTGCCTCCTTAGTTCAGAGGAAAGTGGTAAATGAAACTCGATCCCCGTGAAGTTAAAAAATGAAATATGATCTGATAACACTGATGACAATCTGTTCAAGTCAGTGTATATAAGAGAAGATAGCAGATATGCTGTAACAGCAGCCTTTAAGAACCGTAATATTTTTTTCTGAGCTAAATTGTGTAACTATTTACAGCCTATTACTCATAAACCATCTATTTAGCCATGACAGATGAGATGTATATGTATTGAAATGAGTTGACCTATTGCTTATTTATTCACAAACAGAATTAATAAATAAAGAATTGATTATATCAGGCCAATATGGCAAACATTATTCTTTCTTCTATTTCGCTCTGGCGCGGAGCCAGTCGCAGACATCAAAGCTCCGTAGTAATAAAATTGCATTTAATCTGTTGAATGTAGATTTATTGTTAAGTATTATTTAATATACTCAATATAAATAACTATTGGGGCTTACAAATAAATTATCATTTAATAATTAATTTGTAAGCTTAATCAATTAATTCGTAAGCTTAACCAATTAATTGGTAAGATTACAAAAAACCCATTATAAAATTAATGAACTTGTCTTATCCTTCCACAGTGTATCAAACAAGACGTGTGACTTGTAAATCTGTTCTCGTTTCCCCCGCAACCCGAATAGAACATTGGCATACACTGCCTCCTGACAATATCGTAGAACCAAACTTTGTACATGCCCTTACAAGGCCCTTTCGAGGGTGCCTGATAGCAGTAGTAGGGTATATTTATCAAATTGGATGGAAACGGACCGTCATCGGCACCTGAAATTGATTAAACTGGTTGATATTGGCCTCAATACTCACTATATATACTGTGGGCATATATACTGTGTAAGTATATAGATACTTATACAATCACTTATATGTATATAAATAATATTTATATAACACATATAATCTGTAAAAGATATGAAATTGCTTATGAAACATGAAGAAATATATTTTTTCAGTTAATTTATAGTAAATACTTAAGCAACGGATCTTGGACCGCCTGACTTGACTGACTTGACTGGATCTTGGACCCTTATTCTAAGTAAAATTTTTTAGGGGCCAGTCGTGGCGCAGGGGCACAAACGAGTAACTGTTTACACGACAGATTGTGGGTACGATTCCCACTCGAGGAAAGGAAATATTTAAAGCATTAATTTCTTCGTTCTGCTCGAGGTAAAGCACAGCGTTGAGCCTTAACACTATATTCCCTCTGCCTAACCGTGTATTGAATAAAGGCTAACACTAAAAAAAAATCCATTTAAACAGTACTCACGACCATACTTCACATAATCATAGGCCGCATGCGACAAAACAACCAATAAAGAGAGAAAGACACCCAACAAGACCGCCATGGCCGACGTTCGTATGCGCATACGTATAATTGCGGCCGCAATCAACCGATGCAATCATACACAATCAAGTATATTGAACGCGTTTTATTGCCGGCATATGAATTTTAGATGACCGAAACGCAATTGCATTCGACGTACGGAAGAACTAATATCGTTGATGGTTTATTGTGTATTTCGGTAGAGAATCAATGTTGAAAATTATAGAGAGTAATTAAGGATTCTGTCTGTGGCATTGCAGCTCTTCAATAGATATTTTTTTCATTCTTATTGAAAACTTAATTATATGTATAATTGTAATGTTTTTTTATTCCGTAAGTAGCAAAGTAGGCAGAGGGATTCCAGTGTTAAGACACTCCGCAACTACTAGAAGAAAAGAAACTGGGACACATTACTTATCCAAAGAAGTATAATGTGAGACTAAATCCATATTTAATATGATGAACGAAAGTAATAGATATTTTCGGATGCCGGTCATCAATATAAAATGTTTTATATGGCGAGATTCTTAAAGCATAAAAGCTTTTTAATATATGTAAACGTTAGAGCGCTTAACATCGATCTTTTAAACGCCCGCATACAGCGCAAGGGGAACCTTGCCAAGTTTTCTATTTAAGAAAAAGAATTTAACCTCTAATTTAAATTTGCTGTGGAATAAAATTGAGTGCATGTGTAATTTGAATGTTTGACTATAAAACTACTTTGTTTTTTTTTTACTTCACTCTATAGAAACCTGCTATGTGCAGAGGGAACCTGGGAACCTTGTAAAACCCCGTGCCTATTAAAACACTTCCGTTTCCCAATGTTCAGTAACCGAACTGGACTGGAGCATTGATTACAGTTGTAGTTAACTGCAAACATTTGTTTAGAATCTAGATACGGTCCGGTAGTTCAAGTTTGTCGAAGTGCACCCAAAGCTCGGCGACGAGTTCTACTAAATACGCGTTTGGATCACAAAATGTGGAAATACCTGTACTGCATCGAGAATTAAGTAAATGAAATACCTATTTTTATATTTTGTAGTAGAAGTTTTAAAGAATCTAATCCAAATCAATCTTATACAAATTAAATAGCATGGGTAAAAATTAATTATTAATTAAAAAAAAAACTGTTATTTACTAATAATAATACACCTATTTTAGTGACATAACAAAAACATATTTATGCACTGCGTACAAACAAACTTAAATACTCAATTTTCGATACATAACTCAATAAATTTTATACATATTTTACAGAATAATTGCCAATTCCATTTTAAAACATAATGAAACAATTCTTACATAAATGAGTCTACATAATTAACGTCTTTTCGGTTGATTTTCGCTTATCACCAAACATTTAGTCCAACAATATGACGAACGGCGACAGAATAGACCTTAGTCTCCAAACGAATTGATTTTCTATAACAAGAGCTGATTCATGCAAACGTCGTACTACAGACGCTATGACAGACAAATCTAATATAATATAATTTATATATAGATAGATATTCTCTGATTTCTAAGACACTGATAACCGATTCGATTACTTCAGTTGGTTAGGAGATGTCATGTCAGCATCCTGAAAGGTATTATCTCCACTATGGGAGCACAGTTAATCAGCATCACGTTCGGTGATTAATCAATAAGACAGAGGGTCTCGCGCGTTGCCATGGCAACCGGAGTTTATCTACGTGGGTGTTCGCGTTGAGGCGTCCGCGTCGTGTCATGTGGTGATAAGATAAGACATTTATAGGCTGTGTTGGATACGTGTTAGAAATACAAAGCCAGTGATTAGCTATTCTCATTAAATGTTATATTTTACACAATATGAAAAGCGTTTGAAAATTGAATATTATTATCTTTGGTTAAATGTAAAGATAACGATTTCGTCATGAGGAAAATGGAGGTCTGGATTCAAAATGTGTGAGTTCAGTTCTCGTTCGAGGGAACTTGAGACCACAAATATTCTCCTTTACCATTTTGTCTATATAAACTAAGGGCAGCTATCGGAGCTGACATGGTGTCTTGATATGCACAATGGTAGATTTTGTTGCTAGTTTAAAACTGCTAGTGAGATTAGAGTGTAAATAGGTAGGTTAAAAATATAAAAATAAAGTTTATTCTAGCTTTATGAAATTTACTTATTTTGGTACACCATTAAAATTATAATTAATATGATCATTTGATAACGCCTACAATAATTATCTTTCAAACTTAATTAATGCTTGCAACGCATTCATCGAGGGTAAAAAATTACTAATGAACCCTTTAAGCCCGTTAAAGCAGCAGTCCCTTTAAAATGACCTACTCACATATTTATGAAGGTACAAACTTTGGAATTCATTTAATTTAGAAACAAAGGGTGCCAAATTTACCTGAGTACCAACCAACGAATAGAAACCAAATTTACATCTTGACTAAACGCCCTAAATGTCCCATTAAGGGCTGAAAATGGTCTTACCTATTTTCCAATATTAAGCAGCCGGTTGGATTGCCGCGTTGAATAACTCTTGAATAATATTATCTGTTAAGAGATATTTAGAAATTGAAATATAAAATCGGATGCCGTTAATTGTTTTTAAATAGTCATTCAATCAAAACCAAACCAAACTTTACACTTTTTCCTTATATTTGCAATACAAAATATTTTTACAACAAAAAACCATGTATATTTATTTATTGCCCGCAGTAAACGTATGAGTTACAAGTAAAAGTACTGTTAAAATTTTCCCTTTTCAAAACAGTAAAGTTTGCTAGGTTGGAAAAACGATATTCACAATTCGAAAACTTTCTGACAAATCCAGACCAAAATATTTTTGTATAAAAAAATAATCCACGTCACATTCAGTCATATCAATTTTTTCCAGTTTCACGCTGAATCCCGCATACAGTAAGACAGTCAGAAACAATTTAATGTCAGAACACTCCATCCTCTACTTGTCACCCGAATTCGTTGAGACGAAACATTGGGTTTCGAGTGGTAGAAGTTAACACCGAAAATTACTTTGCTTTACAATTTTTTCACTAGTAAATAAGTATTAATACGTAAGTAATTATATGTCATGAGTAACGAAAATCTTGATTAGATATTGACATTAAGGATAATGGATATGGCATTAAGAGGTAAACAGTCAAGTTATAAGCAGTCAAGATTGTAACAAAATGTAATAACGTCGTCTTATGGGAACTTTACGATATCAAACGCTAAATATAATAGAGGAATAGGGAATAAAATACTACATTGTTTTCGTTTTAGTATCAACCTTAAATATTTATACAAAACTTATTTAATTAGTAAGAGCGGATTAGGGCGCGATCTATAAATTGACTTTTAAAAAATCTTAAAAATTGGAACAGTGCAACTAGGTGAAGATGTAGGTAAATATATTGCTTTCTTTATTGCTTTTAAACATCAAAGTTAGTTTTATCTTTGAAAAATATAGACGCATAGTTTTTCGGAAAAACCTTAAACTATACATAAAAAAAATGTATGAAATTATATCTATTTAATCGGCATTATATTTTAGTGCATTTTCTGGTCTATCAAATATTATTATTATAATCCTTACATGTGAAAAGCAATAAAATTGGCATTTACAATTTCCTAATACTCCATCTAAAATATATCTGGATAATAAATATTTTTCATCTCGAAATTTTACAAAAACAGGCAGCATGACAATAGAAAACATAAAGAGCTGAAGAAAGTAAGTATGCCGCATTCAGTGTGTCATACCTCGACGCCATAATGAGGTAATATTTCAAGTAAATTGAAATTTTGCCCCGGATTCGCGAAAAGTTTTTATTATTATATCTGGCACTTATTATCTTCTTACTGTCATTCGCACTTATCCATTATAATCATATTTAACTTTTGTTAAATATATCTACAGCATTTAAGCCTAATATGTATTTTTTTGTTGCATAAATGTATAAATGATTTTTTTACCCTAATCCTTTTCAAATTCTCATTGGGGTGATGAATGAATCGAAAACCATACAAGCCGTAATTCAGTTGCCAGTGACAATGCCCTCAATTTTGTGCGGACAGTGTGGCTACAGCACCAAATGGCTAAATCGATTTTGACAAGTTAAGCGGCTGCATTGAATAAAAATATCTATAGCAATTTCATTTTTTATTCTACATGCTGGTTAATGGAATTTTATTTAACTGAATAATAAAATTATACATGAACCATTCTTATATCTGTAAGTAAGGTCTCTCTGCCTATCTCTTACATCTAAGATTATTTATGAAAAAACCAGCAAAGTGCGAGTCGTACACCCATCGAGCCTTCCGTTTAATTTCCACCACGTAGACGTATTGGCTTACATGTGATGAAAGCCTCAAAAGTAGCTTCACCCCGTGTAATATATATATAACGTGTTTCCAATTCCCTAACTTGGCTGGACTTGTCTGGTCTTGATATGAACGTAGACCGCATCAATCAAGAGCAGCTGTAGCGAGTGACAACATTATCACTTCTATATTAAGCTTGTGATCTCTCCAATCTACCTTACAATGGTACCAATAGGTATTTAACTTGTATATTTTTGTAAAAGGAAGGAATTAGTGTGTTTATTCGTTTACCTGTACGGCTATATACAAATGGGAAATATATCTGTTCTCTAGCAAGTTTGTTGGGTTTATCCACTGTAAGCTCACAAACAGCTTACTTTTATACACGACTCTGTCAGGTGGCTGGTAACCAGCCAAAGATGATGCCGCCTTGTCTTACTATAGGTACCTATATGAACTTATAAACTTTGTCCCTGAATTTTTCCTCCTGAATCTTTTAAAATGCATGTATTTTATTTATTTTTGTGTAGTAAATGCTTAACATTTTTTTTGATTCATGAAATACTAATGACCTAAACACGGCTTTATCGTATTACAGTTATATACCTAGTTGTTTTTATATTATCCACATCCAAATTGTACAATATCTTTATATAAATTATAGCCTTGTAATTCTTATTATTTCTGTTGTAAAAACTGTATTACTGTAAAATTTCATCCAAATCCTTTCAGAAGTTTTACGTGAAAACGGAAAAATATTGATCTTCACAAACTTTCATATATGATGATCCGTGATTATGATTTATGAAATATAAATAGACAGTAAAGATATTAAAAAAACACTGAAATAATTCATACAAAAAAAAATTACATGACATAACAATACCACATGTAGGGAAGGCAGAATTGGCTGAAATTCAGAAGCATTTTGACAGTCATAAATTAAGCGCAGACGATGTCATCCCTCACACCGGCTCCAGAATCTGTTCCCACGTGCATTTCATGATATTATAGCGTCATAAAGCGATAATTAATATCCTACGCAACAAAATAGTGAATATATTTGAGTGAATATTATTATTCAGGGAATATTCAAGGAGCAAAAATCAGTATATATTTGTTAAAATATTACATAAAATTTCTAGGTTTAGAGTAATAGCGAAAGAGTCGCACCTCAGTTGAACTGGATCAGACCTCAGTGCGCTCAGGGAGTGTATTTTCAATTTCAAAGGAAAGCACAGGCTTGTAGTCTTACAATGCATAAAACTCGCTTTTGGCAGGATATTCTTAGATTCTGTGTCTTTTTGCCAAGTTTCTAAGATAAATGGGCACATATAAATTATAAATTCCATGTCTGTTATGTACTTTCATGTTAAAACTTAAGGTACCACAATAAAGTACTTATACATATTATAAGACGAATTTACACAAATCGGCTGACATAGACAAACCTGCGAATGTGCAGCGCAGAATTCAGGCGTGGGCTGCCTGAACGGGCTGTGTACCGGGCAGGCTGCGTGCTGCGCGTGCTGCACGTGAGGATGCGTGTGCGCGTGGGCGTGGGCGTGCGGGTGGGGGTGCACGTGCGGGTGGTGGTGCGCGTGCGCGTGCGCGGCGTGGCGGTGCGGCAGGCGCGGCGTGCCGGCGTGGCGCGCGCACAGGTGGCTCGTGCTGCCGTGGGGGTCGGCCAGGGACAGCGTGGAGCAGGACGGCCGCCAGTACACGCCCTCCTCCATGTCAGGCGCGGGCGCGGCCGGGCCGGGGCATCGCGCCGCGCCGCAGCACGCGCAGCGCCGCGTGCACGTCAGCGCATGCCGCCGCGCCTCGTGCGGGCACCAGTCCTCGCGCTCGCGCCCCGACACCCTTTCCGCTGGCCCGACCACGCGCCGCTAGCGTCTCCGCCGCGATGCAAGCCGCCAGCCGCGCATCGTATCATTCGCACCAATAGTAATAATACACTATTTGTTTTGTCACTTTCAAACACTTTAGATACACTCAGATTATTATGTTTCTTTATTTTGTTGAACTTTTACGTGACACTAGCCCTGTGTGCGTTAACCATAGGTAACCTCCTAAAATCTTTACTTTAAAATAAATGTACGGTTTTGAAAATAAAACACAATAACTGTCGTTGCCTTGTGTAACTTCCTTATTAGAAATCGATTAATATACAAAAAAAATATATAATTGCTTAAGAATTACATAATTGAAATTATTTTTTCGGTAGAGCATACGAGTCTAACAGTAAATTATGATTGGCGCTCAATCACTTATTAACGTCAAAATATTAACCTAGGACTACAAACAATCCATCAGAAAAGTATGTTTTTCAGTAAAAGCGATAAAAAATCATCTTACTTTTGCAAAGCTACATGAATTCCATTGAACCAGTTGTGAAACAAAACAAGGTTCGGCCTTGTCCCCGAAGTAGGTCACAGATTTGCATCTGAAACTACCTTCGCTGATTTAATAACGAAACTAAGTAAATATTAAATAAGTAACGATATTAATCTTGAAAAGAACGTGGGAGTCGCAAGGAGTCAGAAGAAAATTATTTCTTTGAAATGAATTTATTTGAATTATTTCTTTGAACATAATTTATGTTAAATGGAAATTGAAATAATATACAACAGTAATAAAAGGTGCTTGTGATATAATTTGATAATACATACGTAGCACTCGTATATATTCGATTTCAATTCAATAAATATACGTATTTTATATACATACGGAAGAAAACAACGTTACATGGTCCAGGATAATATGGTTTTAGATTTACCTGTATCCCCAGACACTACTGCGGTAAGCCTCACAGTCTTAACAGATCTATTCAATTTCCCATGTCTTCTCCCTGAGGTATTACTGAGATGTCGAATTGAAAATCAATAGATTTACTTTCATTAAGGTCTCACAAATAATATTCTCTCTATAAACATCATCAATTATAAAAAAAACGTAAAGATTCAGTTAAATAAATGTTTTATCAAACCTTGCCATCTTATTAAAAACTTCAGGTCTGTGCTGGTCCTTTAATTTCCCTTGGGAGATAAAACATACAATATACAAGCCTAACTAAATATACTGCTATAATATATTTTGACTGGTGCTCAGTTTAATTCAATATGTGGATAATCAGATCGGTTGTACGATGTACATACATGAAATTTTACGTGTATTATTTTAACGCGCATATACGTATTAAATATTAAATAACGAAATCTCGATTAAATATGCTTATTTAAGCTGTTGATAATTTTGATATAGTGTCGTATCACTATTAAACAGCTAAATCGATTAGACTCAAAAAACAGATGGTTTACAGTCACAGACCTTGACCTGAATGTTGCTCATTAAATTTCACTGCCTCGCTCATGCCGATAGCTCAGCGACAATTAAAGGGAACCTCGCTGGTAATGGCGAAAATGGAACTGGCATTTTATTACCTTCATACTTTTCTTTACGAGCTTTTTAAATACGGAATGTAGCAGCAAGCATAAATACTACGACCGTTTTCAACGTTTCATGATTTGTACCGGCGAGACAGACTGCTAGGTATTTCTGTTACAAATTAAGTATTATAATAGCCGTCGAGCCATTCTTAAGTTTTGTTTGTTAAAATTGTTAAGTGGAACTATATTTGGAATCATTTCTTGCTAACATTATTAACTGAAACTTGAGAGATTGTTAAAAAGAAACTAAGAAACAAAAGATTCCAACAAGTAAGTTGCATAACCAACTCAAATTTTTGAAGATTTAGAGTTAGTGCTGCCGCGTCAGACAAAAGAATCGCTCTAATGCATGAATATGGAGGAGTTGACTTGGAATCAGTGCCAGAACTCAAACAAATATTGAGGTACACAGGTCGCTAACTGCTGCAGTCCAGAAATAGGTCACTGGGTCATCAGTTCGGTGTCATCTGTCATACAATGAGATATCTGCATAGCTCGGTCTTGCATTGGCTGAAACGAAATTTGCAGAAAACGGAAACATAAATGAAGTTTATCAAAAATATTTTGAAGAAGCATATTGTTTGGAAAACATTTGTTTATACAAACTTTTATTATTTTCGTTTGGTACGGTTCCCAATCTCGGCTGCCGAAAAATATAGCTGTCGGAACAGCTGAAAGCGATAATGAAAATAAATCAGGGGGGAAGCAGCGTGCCCCTGCATCGTAAAACCTTCATACGTGTTAGCGGCAACCTTAAAACTTAAGTCCAACCGCATTATTTGAGGGCTCGACAACCCCTAATAGAAATATAATAAAATGGAATGAGAAAAATTCTCATTCTTAGGCTAGAAACAAGATACAATGTGAAAGGGTTTCTATTTATCTCATACTTGTACAGTATTATTCGTAAAAAGCATGCATGCACTCAGTAAATATTTAACTATTATCAAATATTTTCTATTGTTAATATATGAGATTTTTTTATTATAAGACGTTATAATTTATTATTTAAATAGCATTAGTACCAGTTGAAAGGCAGTTATTTGAAATACAACTGCCTTTATAATATTTTTTTATCGAGGCCATAATGTAAAATAGGTCAGGGCCACATTAGGTAAACACTCGCATTTCCTGTTATCCTTTTGATGTAGTGTGGCGAGCAATCGTGCAGTGTAAACATAATATGTCTTTCCAGTCTTTCACTCTGCAATAGTATATAGATAGCTCAATCACATATATATGTACATATAAATAGCAGACATTACGGCTGAAGCAAAATATTAGACATATATAACATTTTATAACTGTAAATATTTTATAGTTATAAATATAAAATTAAGCTTTTTTATAAAACAAGTTTATTAGAATATAAATAAGAATGATAAGACATTATCACTAACCAGTATGTCTCTTCCATATAAATTTAGTTGGTTGTTGTTAAAGTAGATTTTTAAATTTTAAATTCATGAATCTTAAGTCTGATTACAAGTTGCAAGATTTTTTTGCTTACATGTCAGTACAGCTGTCCTCATTTTTATTCTTATAACGTTTATACATACATAATTTTCATTAAAAATATAAGACTATATTTCATTAGTAATGTCAAACTCTCTTTCGTCTTTTAATAAAATCAACCCAAAAAAATCTGTCTCATCGATTGGGTTCCGTTTTCGATTTAGGATTTTTATGACCTAGTTGTTTGTTCATATATTGAATAGCCCGCATAAACGACTAGTACATACACATATAGGTACTTCTAAACGGAACACGAAATGGGAATATATAGGTTTGGATTACGGCAGTTAACAGAGACTTAGTGGAGATCCCATTCGATACGTCGACTGGAGTCTGCAAGGAGAGTTCTAAATGTCAGAAGCTTGCCAACTGGCAGAATTATCGCACAAGGGTCGAATGTATTTTGGCTAGACTTTAATTCTCTACATATACGGCAAGTGAATAGGCTTGGAATATTTCTAAAAGAATAGTAATATCTCCAACGAAATTCGTTTCGAATATCTAAAGAAATATATTATATATCAAAGCCAGACAAGAAAGGTGACAAATTATTTTCCTATCTTCCTATTGGTTTTAGCATAAGAAGTGAGGCTAATAATATAACTGACGAAGATGATCTCTTTGTAGTGACTAGTGGCTAGTGGCATGTGATTGGCGCGTACATCAATCCTGCCGCTGTGCAGGACCATCGACCTCCAGACGACTCAGGTGAATACATTTTAACATATTATATTAAACGATTTGCAACGGCAACGACTGTCATTACTATCTAGCGACGCAAAAAAGATGAGAAACGGTTACCAATGGCGCTAATGTACGACTAATTTACGTTCACGTGAAATATCGTACTATTTATATACACTTTTCGAGATCGAGAGGATATTGGAATATCCCAGCGTATTACTTACGCAGCTAAAGTTCAGTTGACACACGTTTGATTGACACTATTTAGTTAGTTAGGAATATGGTGGTGAAGCGAGCGGTGCGTGATGGAGCTCGCTAGTCGCGGCGTCGACTGGCAACCGCCGGGAGGTTCGGAGGCTGCGCGAACCGTCCGCCCCCGCCCGCCTTCATTCACTCGCACAGCATCGGCGAGGCCTAGCCCCGAAACAGCCGGACTTTTAATGCGGCATGTGCCGTTTTCCCACAAAAACGGGCGAGACTTTTTGGTGGAGTTACAAATTTGTTGAAAAACTCTAATACACTACCAAAACTCCTGATAAAACTATAGCTTTCAACGCTGAGGCTGCTAGAAAATGTATTTGGATGACATATAAATTAAATGTACTTACATACGCAAATGTTGACTTAGTCAACATGCTGATCTTCTCCAAATCTTTAAAAAAGTATGACTTGAAAATGATAATTAATTATAATCAATGCTTATTTGGAAATGTTTTTAAAAGACTGAAATCGGAAAGAGGGAGAAAGGAGTTATAGGGAGTAGCAAGAAATAAAAATTGGCAATAACCAGCCAGACTCGCCTACGAAGTGTTTCGTAGCAGCAAACAAAAACATATACTGCCACCACCAGCATTATGCAATTCTTATGTATTTCGCTACGAAACCCTAAAAAATACCAATTTATCGTTATCATAAAACAATAAGTAACGAGCTTTTAAGAATCACGTTAACATCAGATAAAACATAAGAAAAGTTTATCTAAGTAAAACGTCCACATGTAACCACTGCACTGTGTATCATTAATTACCTGCCAGATAAATAGATTCGTTTAAAGGAAGAAAAAAACCGGTTGAGGGCGACTCGGACTCACCTACCGAGGTTTCCGTATACTGTAGTACTTATAAAAGTTGAAAATCATAAGTTTGCGGGCATGTGCATTCATTTTGTATAAAATGAACACCAACGAATGAATACATACGGACATATAGACAACAAAGGGATTCCGTTTTTTCCCTTTGAGGTAAGGAGCCCAACACAGCTTCTCGCACATTTCACGCTTTATCCTTAGCGGAAGAGTCAGAAAGAACGGAGCAGCTCCGTCCTCCACCTCCCGCCGAACCCAAAGAAGGAAAGCAAGGAACCCTAAAAAACAAAACTGCGTATCTGTATCTTTTCTAGGTGAAAACATCCTTAGAAGCTGCCTTGCAGCATTACTGACCCCTCGAGTAGCAGGAAAACATTAAAACTAAATAAATTTTATAACGCGATCAATGATAGTTACTTAGCGTTAAAATTAAATTTACTTGCAAATTAAGCATCGTATACATTATTTGCCTTCGCTAGGTGGGTCGTCTAAGGTTGTCGATTTCAGCAACTGACTTTACGATTCGATTACGAGGCCGGAAGGAGGGCGGGATAGTGCGAAGAGGCACAAGAGGGAATTACACAATGAGATTAGCGTGTTGAAATTGTCCATCCCTTACCCTTTTCTCGTTCTCAGCAATTTACACTACGTTAATCCGCAAATCCTTAAATAACTTTGACCTATATTGTACTAAATGGTAATTTATATAATAATATTTTGACCTACTAAAAATATTTTTTTTACAGTATAAATATTACATATTATATATATGCCTAAAAGCTAAACGCTTACCTTACTGACTTGAGAAGTAACAGCTTACCTTAAACAAAATTAAAATATTTATTTAAAATTTCCATTCACAATAATTATGATTACAAATGTATTTTATATTGTATTAATATGCTTAGCAATATGTGTGTCTTTTGTAACAAACATAAATAAACTAAAAAAAACTAAAATATCAATGTTTTAATTTAAAATTCCACATAACACTAATTAATAAAATAAAACGGAGAGATTTAAATCAATACATTATATGGAGTGAATTTATATTCCGTTTTATTTTTTACTTTGTGTAAAGAGAGATAGATGGACAGCGAGGCGCTAATCCGCAATATCAACGTTGGGAAACAATCGTTATACCACTTGGTTAAGCCATCAATTGGATAAATTTAATTATCGAAGTTAACTTGCACATCAGAACGAGCAAATTTGATTTTATCTAAAATTTCAATTATTTAGCTACCAACAGTTTTAAAAGACATTAATGTTTGTTTTATTGGAAGAATAATATCCAGTTGTGGCGTAGGGGCATAAATGTGCGACTGTAAACTCGTCAGGTTGCAGGTTTGATTCCCACTCGGAAAAATAAAATACTATTTATAATTTATATTTTCATTTCTTTGTTCTGGTATCGAGGCAAAGTTCGGCGTAAATTAAAATATTACTTACTTATACAAGGCAATTACCAGTAGATTCTTAATGAAGGCATTACAAAGTCTATAGCTTTAATGTTAATTAATCCACGTTATTCATGTGATTAATATACAAAATATACACCAGATGAATACCATTTTAAAACAACCCAATTGGCATAAAATTGAAATATTTTACAAAAAGTTGTAATGAGATTTTATTAAATAAATGTATATATCTTCAATTTATTTTTAGGTAATAATATATCTAACATAAATTTATAAGGAAAAAGTCACGTATGAATGGATTATTCGGGGTCCGAATGGTCGACCGCTACGACATGCGAATTCATTTCGAAAAAATATATTTCAAAGGGTTTTATTTGCAAAAGTAAAAAATAGCCATGTGATCAAAGGCATTAGTATAACGAGAATCTTTTTCAACATATTTTGTACAATATTTCTTATATATCTACATAAATAACAAATAATGTTTATGTAAATTATATAACAACCAACATACAAGGGAGCATATAAAATAAACAAACAATAATGATTGAATTAATAACCACTATTATATATACATCGTTGGCGTTGAGTTCTGCCACTCAACACGCAATGCCTCCAGAATTCGGCAAAAAGTGGGGGAACGGAGTGTCTTAACATTAGGTTCCCTCTGCCTTTTTTCTCTCCCGTGGTTCCCTCTTTTTTTTTTATTTTAGAATTCGGTATTTTAAAATCAGTGAATTTGAGAAAACCGCTACAGGAGTTTTTTAATTTATTAATCTATGTTTCTATCTACGTACTTTTGTTTAAATTTTATCTCAGAAGTTATAGATTATCAATAAAATATTGCTATGCCTAACAAAACGACCATGCGGTGCCCACATTTTTCATAATAGTCATCTTATCAAAAGTTATGGGCTATTTAAAAGAATTACTCATTTTTAAAGTTCCTAAATCTTTAAAATTTAGCTCTGTTTCATAGAACATTCAAAAATAGATAGTAAAGACTTGAAACTTTGATATTTACTACTAAAAACTATAAAATAATTGAAAAACAGGAATGAAATATTTGATTAAATTAAAGAAAACCATTAGCGGTGCTGATATCGTGGTCTTACCATTCCACCGTGAGAAATTGGAATATTAAGCAATCAAAGTCTTGGTATCTTTCCAAAAAGCTGATGTTCATACATTACCTAAGTAGAGAAAATAAATCTGGAATAATTTAATAGCATAAACGCGGTAATATTTTCGTGGTTCCCCATATTAGTATTTTGTATGTAAATATTAATGTATATTAGTGTTTGTATCATATCGCTTTATTTATTGCGATGAAAAACATGATATTTTTGTCTAGACTTATTTTTTTATTTATTTAATTTAATTAATTTGGCCAACTTGAACGCTATTTAGTTTATTCGACGACTACGTATAGGAATAAGAATATGAATAAACGATGTATAGGATCGATGTATAGATAAGTAAATAAATAGAAATAAAATTGGGCATATATAAGAAGCATAATTATATAATAAAGAATTTGCTAAGGAAACACCAATACTAACAATATACATATAAGATAGGTAATCTCTGTACTGACTCTTATGAATTTACTAAGCAAGAAAACTCATTCACCCTTACCCTGCGAAAGTACGACAAAGGTGAAAAGGTATCCCCCCCTAAGGTAACACCTACCATCGGCCAGACGTACAAGAAAAACAAATGTGACACTCATAAACAGACCATTGTCACAAAGCTCTTTAAAAAAAAAAAGAATCCTGGGGGCAAGAGCAGGTTAAATTAAATTCATGGCACGCTATAAAACCGAACGATTCGACTTCTCCTTTTTCTGTGCATGAAATGATAATGTCATCAATATAGAGACGATTTATGGTTTAAAAATTCGCTGTTCATAGTTTGATATAACGGTTGGAATAAAGGATAAAAATTTTGCGAAAAGGGCATGAGTAGTTTAAAATAGGATTATAAAAGTATAATAAAATACCGATAAATTTTAAATATCCTTCTAATAAAACCTACCTACTTTACACTAGTAAAAAGAGACAAGTGTCTTTGTTATCTGCTTTATAATCCTAACTCGGAGCTCCTGATAAAATTAATAATAAGAAAACATTATAAAATAACAAAAACACGACTGCAGAGATTAAAAAATACTGAACAATTACAAATCTATAACCCAAAAACACATAAATAATTTATAAACTTTTTGCAGAATAAAAAGATTAACAGTCAACCGCCTTTAATCAATTAAATCTTCTGAAGGAGCCGTGTAAAATTTAATTGGGTCTCGGTCTGGTAATCCTTCTATTTATTAAATAATTAATTTTACAAACAAATACATATATTATAAAGGAAGTTCCTTCAGGAAATTCCTTCATTTCCTTCCTTTTACAGGAAATTCCTTCACTTTAAAAGAAAGGAAATAAACAAACAAATATTAATAAACTAATCAATACACATACATCACGAGCATATACAGACCAACGGGTCTGAAACACTCGAGGGCACTCCACATATAATTAGGTTGAGCCAACACTTAACCCCTTAACCTTCGCCGTCAGCTGCATATAAAACTGCTGTCGTATTACGTTGCCAAGTCGGGGCTGAACCGCCTAAGGCTATGCTGGGTACCTAAATATAATATCCATTATCTTGTAGGGTTGACAGTGCGACCTTGAGCCGGGAGCAGTCACACCCTCGTTATGGCGGAATGTCAACGGAGCCAGCTTTTAACTTGTGTAGGTGATGTAACCGTTATTGTCGAGTTGCCATTTAATTTCAACCATGTATGTTTATATATACCTATGTATTATATGCTATACTTATCTACTTAGATAGCGTCTATAATTTACAATATATAATATTTTTATATATTCCAGACGTAAAGTATTATATACAAAATACACAACTTATTATATTCTTTTTTTCTATTTTTTGTTTTTATGATTTTATTATTTATATAATAACTATAGATTGAATTGAACAGAATAACTAACATATTGTTAAAGTACAAGTAATATATTAAAAAAAATAGTTAATTGTGCAACGTATATTAAAATTTAATTTATATTTTTATTTCATATACTAAGAAAACATAAATATATTTGCGAGTAGCTGCTCGTTTTGTTTTGTATGATAACAGTAGCTTATACAATAATAACATTCTAATTCCTGTAAACTTATAAATATCCTGAAATAAGCTGATAATTCCATATAGCTTATACATTATGATTTCCTACTAAAAATTTCTATATAAAAAAAATCCTTGACATATTTTAAAATTAGCCAAAGTTTCTTATAAATAACGCGAAACCTCACCGGCCGTAACCTGATTGAGATAAACTTGGAAGCATCCACAATTTCAACTAATTTATTCATAGCTCCATTCCGGAACAGAATGCTAATTTGACCCTGAGCTGAAAAATTCCCAGGTCGATGGGAGATGAAAATGTGGTGTTTTATATTCTAGGAAATAAAAGACAAACGATGTCTCAAAAAAGGACGATACTGCGCCAACATGCTAGAATATGTTTAACGTAATGCATCAAAACTGCATTTTATATTTGATATATTTTTTGAAGTAAGTAATTTTTTTACTAATATTAATATTATAAAATAATGAATAAATCAGCTTCACGCTGTATCCCACACACAAAAGGGTAGGCAGAGAGAAACTAGTGTAACACTCCGTTCCCCGTTTCTACCGAATTCTGGAGGGATTGCGTATTGAGTGACAGAACTCAACGCCGCGCTTTACCTCGACACCACAGCGAAGAAAATGGAAATGTAAATTTCTATCGAACCTACAACCAGTCGATTTTACAGTCACACTTTGTGCCTCTGCGCTACGAATGGCCTCAATACATAAATAATACAAACAATACAAATACATGTTTCGCGTGTTAATATATTAGTATTGG
Source organism: Heliconius numata (assembly GCA_016802625.1). Taxonomy (NCBI): domain Eukaryota; kingdom Metazoa; phylum Arthropoda; class Insecta; order Lepidoptera; family Nymphalidae; genus Heliconius; species Heliconius numata. The sequence continues at coordinate 191,134 of JAEBDU010000090.1, forward strand.
CAAAGTGGTGTACTCTGCAAGTGACAGTCGAGATTGAATTCCGCGGAATACAGTCTTTACTTCGAAACGTGTTTAGTCTTACAGTTTAACGTCTCATGGTTTACGCTTATTTTGTACAGAAAAATCAGAATAAACATATAACATAAATAGTTTGGAAATCGAAAATGTACTTGTGCAGTCATTTCTGATGTTAGGTAGGTAATTTACAATGTTATTTAAAAAGATTTACGATCAAAATAGTAGTTATTATAAATTTATTTCCTAAGATATCTAATTGAACCTTAAATACTTGTCAAATATTAAAAATCCTGGCGTATTTAGAACATTTTCGATTCTTCTTATCATGAAAAATAAGTAAACACAAAAAAAATTACGCAGTAACAGCACACAGCAGGGTACACAGAGGGAACCTAACGTTAATGCACTCCGTTCCCCATTTTCCACCGAATTCTAGAGACATTGCGTGTAGAGTGGCGAAACTCAACGGGAAGAAATGAAAATTATTTACTTTATTTCCTCGAGTGGGGATCGAACCCACAACCAGTCGCGTATACACCCTTGTCCCGCTGCGCCACGACGGCCTTTTTTTAATAAATTTTAATAAATATTTAATTTATACACAAATAAACAGCACTCAATCACATATAACAGTTTAACTCAAATCCATAATAATAGCCCGCTATTAACAAATTCCTATACACCAGACGGGAAGTAAGAGCTAAAATAATAAAACACCTCCCAGAGCACCACCCCCGAGATACATAATGGCTACTTACTGTAATCGAATACCATTTCCCGATATCGATTCAGTTCGAAGAAGTCGTTTATCTTAATATGGACAATGAATTCGAGTCGATTTTGTTTTTATTCACTCCGCAGGTGCGCTCTCGAGGTTTGAGACTTAGATCTACCAATTTATACGTTTCGCCTTTTGAATACTCACATAAGTATCGATATAAGTGCGGTTACATTTTACTTTGTTTGTTATTTTCTGTTTACTTATATTTTTAAATACACAATGTTAATTTTTTTCTTCGTTCTTTCCGCCAAATTTGGAGGCCTTTCGTGTTGAGTGGCGGAACTCAACGCCGCGTTTTGCCTTGACACCAGAGCGAGGAAATGGAAATATAAATTTACATAAATATTTCATATCCTCGAGGGTGAATCGAACCCACAACCAGTCGCATTTATAGTCACACTATTTATGAGGCCAGTCGTGGCGCAGGGGCAGAAGCGTTCGACTGCAATCACAATAGGTTATAGGTTCGATTCTCAGTATATCGAAGAACAGAGACAGTTTTTAAACAGTTTTAACAAAAGTAAAAAGTAAGCAAAAGTATAAGACTTCTAAATCGTTGCAGCAGCATAAATTTAAAATACGCTATTACATAGACTCCAGGCAGGTGGTGGTAGCAACTGAAATAGTGTCTGTTTCCCGTTCATCCCTATCCAACTAATCCTTGGCCAAGACCTGTAATATTTCAACTAAAACTACCGAGATAAACGAAGCGAGGCTTTTATATAATATTTCTAGATTAAAATACAGTTCATTAGGATTAAAAAGTACTTACACAGCAAGAGAAAAGAAAGTACTTCAGGTATACTCATTTTTATTATTCAGTGATAGGGCTGACATTTTTTTACAAAGCCCTTTTAAATTATTTAACTCATATGAATATTATAATAGAACTTTTAGACCGACGAGAAAAAATAAAAGTACCTAATTCTTTACTTTTTAGGGTTCTGTACATTAAAAGAAAAACTGAACCTTTATGACCACTATGTTTTTCATCCGCCAAGATATTTTATCTCAAAATCGCGTGAAGATATCAAACTAAAATTGATATAAAATAATCAAATCTCTAGAAGCACAGAAAAGCTTAAGTGAGCGCAATCAAAAGATATGAGAATGCATAGTTTTTTCTCCTATTTTCAGTGAAATTTGCCACATAACCAAAATCTACAGAGTGCTTTCTGTGAACTTACAGTTATGAAATTGTGCATGAAATGAGATTTTAAAATACAAATAAAAGATAAACTTCAAATAGTGTAAATTTATACGTGTTTCATAGAGAAAAAACAATATTTACGTTAAATATGTATTGCATACATTAGCAAATTTAAGTTTGTCAACTCTTTTGCTCCGTTATTAAAACTTATATGATGTTTCCCGTAGACTTGTAAGTATGTAATTCGGTAAGAAGTAACAACTTAAGTATACTTTGTAAACCTAAATTGATATTTAAGATAAAAACTATTACAAATTTATACAGCTCATTTCAAGTTTATTAATTTTTATAAATTAAACTTCCCGTTGATCAATACTCCTGAAATTGATACGGAACCCGCAGAGAGCGAATCCTGTTCGCACTTTATTAAATAATTTCATAACCTCGTAATGAAATAACAACCCGTAAACATAAAAAAACTTTTGTTTGACATTGTGAAACTTAACTCGTGTCTGCAGCTGAAGATATAAAAAGTAAATTTAATTAAATTAACATGTTTGTTATATAAAAGATATATATCTTATATTTTTATTATACAAGAGAATATCTTTCTTCTTATTTATAAGCGTAGCTACAAAAGTAAATCATAAAAAAGATAGAGTTGCATAAATATAGAGCTTAAGTTTTGCATATTTAATTAACCAATTAAATGCGTACGAAAAACAAATGTAGCGTTTCAATTAATTCTATTATTCTACCACCAAATTATTTCATAAATATCACTAACTCAATTAATATCTAGTGTTTTAGCACTCATAGTAACACAAAAATGTTCTTATTACTTAACATTTAAGTAATAAGAACATCAAACAGGTAAGGTCTGACCTACATTCGAGGGACCATGTGCATTTACAAAGACAAACATGGCACAGCCACTTTGCCGTTGCTAGAGAGAGCGAGAGAGAAAGTAATACACGAAATGCATTAGCTGCAATAAATTTATATGAGAACTACTGAAGTTCTTGTTTATTGATGGAAATAAAATAATACTGAGCGAATTAAGATTATTTATTCGATATTGGATCGTATATTATATATGACATAAAAGTTGTCAATAAGAATATCGTGGATGTAGCAAGATAAACAGAGTTATTACACTACATTCTTTCTGTCTATTCGCAAGTTTTTTTAAGGCTGATACGAAAATTGTAGTACCTAGTTTGAATATCATTATTGGAACAATAATGTCATTATTGGAACAATATAATATAATATGTTTATTATAATAAATCTGAAAATAATATTTTAGCGAAAATAAAAAGATCTTTCAAACAAAAGCCCAGCAAGAACGTCCACAAGTCTCATATAGAAAGAACAACATAATTTTATAAAATCCAAGACAAATAGTTAAAGGAAGTAAACAAACCAATGCAGCCAGAAATATTACAGCGAAGAGTTTTGAAATATGACCAAGAGAAACTCACATTTAGTAAACTTGAAAGTCACTTCATGGACTCATTTTTCAATTTTATGGTCCACTTTGACATGTCTAATTAGGCAATACATAACAGAAATGGACAACATCTTAAAATGCCTTCACTAGTGTTGAATCTGTTGAGTATTAATATCATTTTTACACCATAGTGGTCCAGTGGGATAACTTCTCACTGTAAACGCGATGGTTGTGAGTTTGATCACCATATAGCACATTGAATTTTTTTATTACCTCTTTGGCAAGACAAAGTACCTACTGAGTTGAATTCCACTACTAATGTCTCTTTTTTTGGAAAAATAATAATAAAGGAATATCTTGACACTATGTTCTCTATGCCTACTATGCTTCTATACAGGAAAGAGTGCGTAACTGAAACGTTTATTCAAATTAAACTAAATTATTAAGTGAGGTAGTAAAATTTTAAATTGAAAATTTATTTCCATAATTTTGTGGCACTTTAATTACAGATTTATATAAACGCAGTATCTACGTAAACAACGAAAGGTATTACCTGGGACAATGTAAAATACAACGAACGGCATCCAATTTAACGATTTAAGTCACTCGCCTTACTTAAATAAAGGGGTTGTGACGATGTCTGGAAGGTATTAGCGTTGATTGGGGAAGAAATAATAACGAAGGTAAAATTTGAAATAATTATTTTAAATGGTGAAGGGTCTGTTAAGCATGCAATTAGGTTTTCCATTTTAAATATGAAATAATTTCAAAGTAATTATAAAATAGTATTTTTTTGTTGGCATAAGCTCAGCGTTCAGTTCCGCCACTCAACACGCAATGCTTCGTAAAATCCGTCGAGCGGGATACAGCGTGAAGCTGATTAAACTACACATTCAAAGAAATTAAATACTAAATTAATTCAATAATCATGTTATGATAACATATACCTAGAGAAATCGTCTAGACAATGTAAAATTTTAGATGTTTGACCTCCATACGACATTTAGACAATGTCAGATTTCGGTTTTATCTTATACGAAAATTTCCTTAAGGCTTCTTTATTAATTTTTTTTCTTGTTATATTCTTTTAAATCTTAAAGCAGTCGTGGGGTGTAAACGCGACGAGTTGTGGGTTCGATTCCTACTCAAAGAAAATAAATATTTAACATTTCCATTTCTTTGCTGAGGCAAAGCTTACTTTGCGAATTGTTCCGTCACTCACACGCAATGCCTTCAAATTCAATGGAAAGTGGAAAGCGGAGTGTCTTTGAACTGCTGCCCTGCTAAATGTTGGATACAGCTAAAAGCTGGAAAAAAATTATAGTCCGTATTAGTAGAATAACACATTTTCAACATGAGAAACATTCAGTTCCCATAAGAACACGAAAGCACCTCAGTATTAGGACGAGTTCTTATAAAATCAAGTATATGCTAATAGGGAAGGATCATGCCATTAATATCGATATAAAGGAAAACTCGTGGCACCTGGCATCAAATCTATTATTTACTTTACGTTCTAAATTCAGAAAACGACACAAGACTTTTATTGTAAATTTAATTAGAGAAACTTCTTTGAAATTTCGTCTCGTTTCGCGTAAGAGTAAAAAACTTATTACAATGTACGTCGAAGTTCTCTACATCATTTTTGCCAGACTTTATTCTTACATCTAAGATATTTCACGTTCTCCAATTCTAGTTTGTACTATTTCAAACAATGAAAAGTCAAATAAAAAAGGATGCTATTAAACGATTTAAGGCGGTAGATAAGAATCTATAAAATTTAATAGTTTAAAAACGTAAAAAGAAATAGAAACGACTCGCGAGCGTGGGGGGTAACGTATCCAAGAAGGAACAATGAGTTGGCACGAACAAAGAGCTCATTTCTACAGGATACTTGAATACACGCGTTATCGATATATTTCTGTAGGCACTGCAGTTCGGAGAGTTGAATAGCGCCGCTTGTTTGCAAAGCCTGAATTGCAAGCGCGGATTCCAGGTCGTCTAACTTGAGAGTAAGCCTCTAGACATGAGTGTAAAACTTTTAATAAAAAAAATAATTTAAAAAAACACTACGAAGGAGGGTTAAAATGTCATATTGTGTTCCCCAAAGAGAGATTATTACTATTACCATATACTATGATAAAATAAATAAATATTATTAACAAAAGTTAGAGACATGCTACAGTAAGCCATGAGGAGTATTGACAGGCGCAGTATTGAAAGATTGTAAAAGTAACGGGTTTGATATCTACTCGAGAAAATAACATATTTAATATTCCCGCTCCGGTAACGAGGCAACACGGCGTTGACTTCCGCCACTCAATATACAATACTTCCGGAATTCGACGGACAGTGGGAAACGATTATCATTTCAACTTTTCATTATTGTATTATTCGCATCACGTAAATCTTCATTTAAGATTTTTTAATTAAACCCATCGTTAACTAACTGCTTTGAATTAACTACTGCAGTAAAACCACAACCCACTCTAGTCTACTTGCATCAAACACAGTACCAACAAACCTGCAATAACGTTCTGCGACCAAACCAAGCTAACCATCTAGTGACGTCGTCTCCAGCCTCACCCTGAACCTATACCGTTAAATGACAGTGCTGCATAATTTTCTAGAGTTATAACGTGTCATTAATAACAATCTAAACGTGTTTAAAATCGCACTACATAAGTATATTTATTATTTCAAAAGTAAGTCAATTTTATTGCTTCGTTACTCTTGCTTAGCTTACGTTTATTACTGCGATGTAGTAGAAAGAAATGAAGGTTATATGGTGCTGTCTTTGGTCAGAGCTCTTCTAGGTCACTATATGTGCCCGATTATACTATATACATATACATATATAGCTAAGATGGACCGATAAAAACATCAAACAACAACTAAAAGATCGGTTTGTAAAGTGATATTATGTACTGCATAATACGTAGTGTATTTTCACTAAACTTTAAACTAGGGATAGTACAACAATATCTATACTCTTAGATTAGCTATACACAATTTAGCATGGTAGAATTTCAAAATATAACTTTATATACTTACACGTGAATTTTTTTACGATTTGTGTCCGTAAAATAAATAATAACTTCAACAAATAATTTCAATAACAAAAACACAAAAATATATATCAAACATTTTCGAGTAAATTATCATAATGGTTACGGAAATGGAATTGTTTTATGGATCCAGAGCGCGTCCGCGGTGTAAAATAAATGCGTTATTATATAAAAACAGTTACAATAATACAGCCCGCAATTGAATATTTAATTGTATATTTTTTTCTTTCTTTTTCAGCTTCAGCTTCACGCTGAATCCCGCATGTTGCAAGGCAGACAGAAGAAGGCTAGTGTTAAGACACACCGCTCCCCACTTTCTACCGAATCCTGGAGATATTGCATATTTAGTAGGAGAACTCAACCCCGCGCTTTGCCTTTTTACCAGAACGAGAAAATGAAAATTATCAATATTTAATTTCCACTAGTGGAAATCGAACTCACAACCTGTCGCCTTCACAATCCCAGTATACCCCTACGCCACGACTGGCCTTAGCAAGTACCTATATAAATGTATGTAAAAAAAAAACTAATCTTTTCTAATAAGAAATAGAAGAAAAAACGAGCACCGCAAAGTTCACAGCAGTGAGAACATTCCAAAGATGTGTACGAGTATATATATACCTATATATATATTTGTATGGGAGCTAATGTCAGTGGAGCCCGCTACAAAAGGCCTTGGTGCATTTTCTCGCCTCTCCATGTATTTTTTTTTTCCAGAAAAGCAATATGTTACTCTCGTAACCAAACACATTCTGAATTTTTTCAACACAGCTTTACTAAAAAGACTTGTTGGTTTCCCCACAAAGAAATCTCGACCACATTATTACTCTGGAATTAACGCTACTGATTCTTATCAACGAATATAAAATTTTACATTTTTGAAATATTTTGTTTTACGTATCTATAAAATAAGTTCAATTTATATTATAGTATTCATTGAATATGATAAAAAAATATATTAATATTAAAAATATATTAGTATATAATAATAACATCCTCACGAAAACTCGCAGTTTTCATGAGTTTTAACTGGGAAATGAAAAATGAGTTCGCTTGGCGCTGGCGTGGCACAGACATTTCATGTTAAAGTGCCTACTTTGTTATTTCTACTAAGGAAATCTGTTCTAGTGAAATACTACTGCATTCCTTTTCTACAGCATTTTGTGAATACTTTGTAAAAGTTTAACACCTTTGCTTCAATGCTACTTAATTTTTATTACTATGGTCGTATAAAATATTACATTTACCTAACCGTATATAATAGTTAAAACAGTCGTAGCGCAGTCGCACAAGGGTCCGACTGTAAACGTGACGGTTATGGGTTCGATTCCTACTTGGGGGAACGAAATATTAAATATTTTCAATTCTTCTCGCTATCAACCCAACAAGGCGAGGCACTCAATACGCTATGCCTCAAGAATTCAACGGGGAAATTGGGGAACGGAATTGTCTGAATGGGGAACGGAGTGTCTTAACACTGGGTTCCCACGTTCCATCTACCTACCATACTACATGCAAGATACCTACAGCTTAAAACTAAAAAAATATACAACAAAATACCGAAAATTTAATAACTTTAAAGAGAAACCGTTGCTGCCTAGAGAATAACGTTTTAATTTTCCCATATACCTACTCCTTTTGTGAAGCATCCATTACAACCACGACGCAATATACGAAAGTTAATACCTCCACAATAGATATAATCTATATTGCAATAGTACATACTTAAGCTATGGCATTCAGGAAATCAATATCGAAAGCTCATATTTGGCCGCATAGCCATAATCCCCTATCAAAGGGAAGGTACGTCCAGGTATCTCGCTATAACCTAATAATGTTATAAGGCACGCGGCCACCGATTTTATGTTATAGGGTGGCATTTTGTTATCATATTCAATACTTTAGCTATATGAGGTGGTTGTTGTTTCTATAGAATTACAGTGGGCTTGAAATATATTTGGAATAATTTCGGCAAAAAAAAATTGCGTTTTTCGATATTTACGCGCCTTCCACGCGAAGTCGTATTAGCTTTACTTCTAGGTTAATTTCATTCTGAAAGTACACTGTGAAAAATTTGTTATATTGCTGAAGAAAACATATGGGCATACACAAAAGGAGCTATACAGTTATCAAACATAAAACCTCCTGTTTAGAAATCGGTTAAAAATTTATGTTTATGTCCAGTTTAGTTCAACGATATATGGCCTCGGTCACTTCCAAGCTTACAATATCCCAAAGACAAAATTATGTATAAGGTAGACATACCACCTATTCACTACTCAATGTCAGTGATATTTTACCTGCCTATCTAGCAATATGCAGAAGACAGGTAAGAACTGATAAAATTGATTCTGTTACAATATTTATTTCTATACATTATATTTGAAAGTTTGAAACAGGATACGCAGAGGGAATTTTCGTGGCGTGTTGAGTGGCGTAACTCAACGCCGCGCTTTGCTTCTACACCAGAATACAACCTGTCGCGTTTACTGTCACACGTTTGTGCCTTTGCGCCACGTCTGGCCTCTAAATTACATATACGAGAAGACTAGACTATAGACTTTTCCAATCCAATTTGGAAACGGAAGTGGCCATAAAATTAATTTCTGTTTCGTAACGATGATTGCATCATTTATCAAATACATCGACGTTAATGTTATACATTATATTCATGCGCACATATGATTAGAATTAATGGCATCCATACCAAGCATAATCTTCCTGTCTATATAGAAACATACATATGGGACATTGTCTCCGCTACAACTATTTCGTTTGAATAGAAATGAACCAAGAGAAATTCTTTTGTACGTATTTGTTTTTAACATAAATATCTAGTTTCTAGAATAAATATTATAGGCGAGTACAAAAGATTAAAATTATAATTAAATTATTTAGCTTCCCGTATTGAGATAAAATAGATTTTTTCAGCTTCACGCTATATCCCTCATAAAGTAAAAGCAGAAGAGAGCTCAGTACTAAGACACTGCTCCACACTTTTCACCGAATTCTGGAGGAAACTCCACCATATTATTCCATACTATAATCAGTAATGTCAATAACAAACCTACCCTAAGTACACCTATTACATTGCATAAACCTAAATCAAGTTTAGTCTAAAATCTGATTTTTCGAGACCAAATACAAGCATATACTGGGGATAGGTTGTAAAAAGATTTCTCATATCATTAGTACAAAATGTTCCCAGATATCAGGCACACCGTTTAAACGTAACACATATAAATAAAACACATGTCTGTGAGAGAGGAAAATTTATGATCGCACCAAGTATTTGAACGTATATTTATCATTGAGTGTTCAATGTACGTGATATGAAGTGAAAGTTCTTATATGGATAAGATAATAAATACTTAAGAACGCTACGTTAAGTTTAAAAGAAGACAAAAATGAATGTAAAACCATAATAAACCAAAAAGGTAGAAGATATATTCTTTTAACAAATAAAGAACAAATACTATGCCATTTTTTTGGTTTTTTAATTTTTTAAATCCCACTAAAGAAGAAAAACCCTAATGGGGCAACTTATTTTATTCTCCACATTCTACGTAATGGGAGACAGAACATAAAACAGAAAAAACTAAAACATATCTATAAAGAGCGAGTAGGAATCGAATCCCCAATTAAGTCGTTTTCAGTCTGCGCTACGATTCCGTCTAATTACTTATATAATAATAAAATATGTTTATTCTATCAACAAAAAAATAATCATCTACATTATTCCAACAACTAAGCCACCATAAATATTGGACAAGCAAAAAATAATAGCAACCTTATACGCAGACTGATAAAAGATACGAGGGCTGACGTTAACAGAAACCCGCGAATAAATTAATCTTGAAAAAAAGGGCTAGTGTTAACAGCTAGCAAAATGAAGTATAAGATAGGGGGGATGCCGTTCTAGAGGCAATAAACACTATGTGCCTCCGTAATGAAGTCTTCCCTTAACGAGAAAACATACATTATACCGGCAAAGCTTTTAAGATGGCTGCTTGCTTTTGAAGCCTAATTAAATGTTTTATATATGATATATTTCAGTCAGTTTTAAAAGGGTTGCGTTGTGACGCAGGGGACATGCGACAGGTCGTGGGTTCGTTTCACACACAATTTTCACTTCTTCGCTCTAGTGTCGAGGCAAACCGCGGCGTTAATTTCCGTGTCAGTAAATACGTTTAGTCTTCAGAATTCGGTATAAAGTGGGAAGCGGAATGATTTAACATTAGGCTCCCCATACGTGTACATGTTAAGCGGATAAAAAAAATAATATGAAATTTATTACAAAGAAAGTTTAGAAAAGAAATAAACGAATGGTGTGATACCATCAATACTTATAACAGTTTTATTCAAATAAAAATTGTAATGCAACAGGAACTGCCGTTAAGTAGCGTACGACGGGTAGAACTTTGAAATATAAAAAATAAAACAAAACTTTACGCTCAACAATATGAAAATCCATATTTCATATTTATGCCAGCAAGGCTCAGAAGCGTTTTCCAATCGATTTACTTTTCTGTTTTAACCTTCGAGCATCCTAACATCTTCTCGTGATTGCTTGATTACACAAAATACAAAAAAGAGGCTAAGTTCGTTGTTTTACGTTCTTGCTGAGGAAAAATATATAAGTAAAAATAATAAGAATAGCAAAGTTGAACGAACTGCTAAAATAAAATAAAATATATGTCAAAAGGAATTTAGTTGCAAAAAAACGTTCACGCTATAATTCCGTATACAACAGAGAACACAAAGGGAACCTAGTGTTAAGTTACTCCGTTCACAATATTCCGGTGATATTTTCCAGGCATAGTGAGTTGATGAGTGCCAGAACTCAACTCTGATCTTTTTATGTTAGCAGAGTTAGAACGAGAACTTGAAAATAATTTATTAATCCAAATGTAGATCCAACACACTACCGTCTCCTTTACAGTCCAAAGTCAGATACTTGTAATAGTATCAACTTTAAACATAAAACAACATTTCTATCAAAATTGTAAGTTAATTAATGACCGCTGCGTCCAAATAATTTAGAATTAAATTTGTTCAAAATATTATGTAGGTACATACTTAACAACTATGTCGGCCTAAGAACTATGTCAGATGCAAGTGCCTTGCTATACCAGTTCCTGGAGCGCGACCTCCCGGGCGGTTGGATGTCGTGATGCAGGACATAAGAGCCAATGGTCTAACCACCGAGGACGCAAAAGATCGTGCAAAGTGGAGTAGGTTGAGTAAGAAGGCAGATCCTGGTAATAGTCGGGATGAAAAAGATACTTAACAACATTAAATTTACCCGTCGTTATTAGTACACTATTGTAAATATTTTATACTTTTAAATATAAAAAATACAATTTTATTAGTACACTATTGTAAATATTTTATACTTTTATAAAATACAATTTATATGTGCAAGCTGCATTTTTTCCTGTGTTCTACCTAACATTTAATGTATTTTTGTGCTGTTAATTGGTACCCTCATACCAATCAATTTCAATCATATATTTTTCATTTAACTTGACGTCAACGAGGTAATTTGTGCTCAACTGGCACACTCAACTCGAAATGCCATCACCAAAAAAAAAATACGCCTATTTTAATATGATGTTATATTAAAAACGATTTAATTTTTACGACCAGATTGTATATACAATTAAAAAAAAAGAAAACTTATTAAATAAATAAACAAAATTTAAATTTTAACCAAAACATCTAAAATGTCATCGACTGTCGTGTGGTTTGGTTCAGTTTCCAGCACACAATTTCCGAAACATTTCGCAAGTATGTAGATGGTCTTGTTGACGTATCTCGTATATGTATAGAGTTGATCCGGTGTGTGTAAAAGCTATAACGGCAAAGAGCGAGTCTTTAATCCTTCTTTATAAGGAAAAGTACGTACTTGCCCGAATTTCTCTGTAGACCTTTTGATGTTAACAAAGTACAAAAAAATAATGTGTTTTTCATCCAAGCAATACGACCTTATTATATGATATACAGATTGTTTATTTTTAGTCTACGTAATATTTCAATATAATATTCATGAAAACCTTTAACTAGGTTAAGTTGAAATGACAAGTTAATTATATCCTAGTTTCTTGACGATGAAAATCTATATTTAGAAAGAAGGTAAAGCAAAAGCATACTATTACTATTATAAATAACTAGCGGACGCGCGCAGCTTCGCTTGCATATTTAAGGGTGAATTCTAATAAACCATGAAACACATGTTCAATGTAAAATTTTTAAGAGTCTGAATTTCAAATTTTATAAAAATCGGTAGCAATTTAAAGATTTTTCCATACAAACTTTCAACCCTTTATTGGCACCCTTAGGGGGTATATTCTAAAAAACCGTGAAACACGTGTTCAATTAAATATTTTTAAGAGACTGAATTTACAATTTTATAAAAATCGGTGTCGATTTAAAAAAAAAATCCATACAAACTTTCAACCCTTATTTCACCCCTTTAGGGTTAAAATTTTACAAAATCCGTTCTTAGTGGATGTCCAGATTACGAAAGTAAACATCTGTCCAAATCTCACATTTCTACCATCAGCGGTTATGACTGTGCGTGCGTCTTACCTCAGTCAGTGAGGACAAGTCCTTTTATATATATAGATTAGATCTATTTTAAAGATAATTAATCTTTTAGAGTAGGTTAAAAAGAAAATTAAAATTAGAAAATCTAACCAATTTTACACAGAAAATGAAGCAAGGAAATCTAACCAAATATTATTATTAATTTACATTTTCATGTAAATATTTTCTTCATAAATATGTAAATTTTGAACTTGTACATTGTACCTACATACATATTAATGAGAATCAATATAAATTAGTGGCACATTGAGCAGTACCTTCCAAATTCGTTATATCAGCTGGCGGTAGTCCAAATAGTACAGCTTGTTAGTGGAAAAACAAGAAAAGTAAGACATGATATTGAATATCAAAATTTTATACTGCAAAGCGTAGATTGCATAAATTGTTTGACAGATACCTATATCTAGAACATTTTCCTTTTATTATTTTTATAGTTTCACGGTGTACGTCACACAAAGTAGAATAAACAGAGGGAACTATGGGACCTAGTGTTAAGGCACTCTGTTTCCCATTAAGACACTGTTTCCTACTTTCCACCAAATTGTCGATTGCGTCTTAAATGGCCGAACCCAACGCCGCGCTTTGCCTCGTTACCAGATCGAGGTGACCAAAAAAAATATTAACCAGCACCTGACTGCCTCTCGATTTAATATGCATAAAAGATTATTTCTTTTGCACTATAATAAATTATCATAATAGCTCCTTCTAAATGAAAAAGAAAAAAAGAAAAAGAAATACTTTATAAATTCCATGAGGTTTTTCACATACCTATCTAACGTTATTATTTCATTATCAGTGTTCACGTACGGGCGCCCATTTATCATAAGGGATGTAGCTAGCAACACATACAAGCCGCACGGGCTTCCTTAACTCGTAATATACTTTCCAAGCTTTTGTCTAATGGTTGTTAGGGGAACACGAGTCAAGAAAATAAACGTACTATATAGTGTATTTTTTTCTAACTTCACACTGTATCTCTCACACTCCGTTATCATTGAGGAACTTTTATTCCCCGCTTTCCACCGGCGGAACTAAACGCCGCGCTTTGCTTTGTTACCAAAAGGTAATATAATACAATAATAGTCAATAAGTGAATCAGAACTATAATAAATATCTTATTTTATGTTTACCATCCCTATATTATATATATTTGCCCATATTATTAGAAAATATGTAACTTTATGAAAACTACAAATAAATAATTATTATTCATTGAATGCTGCCTATTAACACCAAATATTCCACAGCAATGAATTGGGAACATTTTCATATCACGTATAAATTCAAATTGCTTTCATCAGTTTTACATAAAGTTTGTCTATAACTTATATATAAATCAAAACAATTAACAATATTTTAAAAGATATTATCATATAGATAAGTTGATCGTAGCAATAAAACTTTGCTTGGGATGACCAGCGGAAGTTAAAATAACAAAACTTACAGTACGTCCCACATAACACGCTACCATAATTTCATAATGAAGGAAAAGCAAATAATAGCTGGTGATCGCGAAAAGACAATTCGGTATTACCCATGAAAACTTCATTGGGCTTCTTCTCGACTCACACTAGCAGGGGCTAAGGAAGCTAAGGCATTTTTCTGTGAACCGTGGTGACAGGAGTTTCCTAGGAACATCAGTGGTCAATATGAACAATCTGCTAGGAGTAGCGCGCTATAGAGATCTTTACTTCTACTCGCACTAGGAGACTAGGCCAGCTTTGAATTGAGAAACTATTTTTTAAGTTCTCCCAAAAAAAAATTATATCTTGCAAAATATAAAATAAAATAAATCGTACCCAAGAATATTTATTATTAACAGAAGTCACCCGTATAAAAGGTATTTGGACCGTTTTATAGCAAACAATTGTAAAATTTTAAAAGATGTTACTTTCAACGTCACACTAGCGGCAATAAAAACCTCACACGACATGACATTTTAATTCCTGAACAAAAAAAACACTGACTTTTACTCTCTTTTGTAAAAGTCTAAAATGTAACCAACATAGCAATGTCCACGAATTTTAAAGTAAATTAAAACGTTTTGTTATGCTTCCGAAATCGTGAATTTAGGACGAGAGTCGGTGGTGGTTTGCTATTTCCAGAGTAGAAGCGTAATAAAAATACGCTGAATCAGTAATTGAAAAAAGATTTGAGTCGCTCTCATCATAAAAGTAATAAAACCAGCCTTCGTCCGGTCAGCTACGAGTCTACGAAGTAAAAAAATCATTTAACGTAGTTTAATTATAATTTAAGTGATATTTACTTTTGAGACCAGTGTGTGTACGAGCGATAGCCACCGGAGGCCGCGCGGCGTTGAGTTCCGCCACTCAATACTAAATTCTCCAGAATTCGGACTGTATTTATTATCTGCTGCTCTACATTTAACGTCAGAAGAATGTTCTGCCAGTTTTTCTTTATTATTTTGGTAAAAAATAAAAAAGAACAACAAGCAGTTTTATATAATACCATATTCAACTTTAAAGCACAAGTTGCTTAAGTTTTATTATAATTAATTATTTAACAATAGCAAACATTTCCTGTCAACGACACCTTATAGATTATTAAAATGTCTACCTATTTACCTGTAGACTACGAAATCTCAAAATTTTCTCACTAAAAAACATATTAAACATTGGAAAAAAAAGCAAATTTCCTTTCAAACGCAAACATATATAAGCAAAAGATCGTTTAAATCACCCAGAAACTTAATTAATTGTATTTACAATAGTCATCGTAGCACGACCAAAGAAATGTTCTATATTGATATAAAAGAAGACGATAGAGCTACACGCTCAAAAATTTCCAACTTCAACAAAGGGGAACATTCTTTTTGTACCCTCAAAGCGGAGTTCGTCAAAGCGTTTTCTCAAAGACCCAAAACCGATACCATGTATCGGCTAGTTTACGTGAAATTTCATTAAGCCTTATATCGTGCCTCTAAAGCCTAGTTACACGTGTTTTTTTTAAGGTTCACACATGTCCCGCATATAAAAAGGAAGGCTGGGAGGGCCCAGTGTAAATAACATTAAGGTCAATTTTCGTCCTAGGATATCTTTTCTCTACGTAAGAATAGGCTTTTTGAAGTTTTATACTAGAAAAGAAAAATTGCAATATATTTAGATATTCCACTAGTATAAACACAAAACAAATAAGGTTTTCCAATATTAAATTCTCCACAATTCACGATTATATTAACTTAATCGAGTTGACAGTAGACGCGTGTCTCGTACGGCACATTTATCATTGGAAATCAAGTTAGTCTCTCAACGCAAGTCTAATGTCTACTAACTTTCATAATACGGTTTTAGTTTGGCCCGCTTCTATGGGAAACGGTTTTTACTTAAACTGTTAAACATAAAATACATGATAAACTAGTATGAAATAGAATTATATGAAACTTCTTGTAAAATTTTATCAAACATTATTATTGCTATAAACATTTTAATTTCTTCGTCCTGGTGTCAGGGCAAAAGCACGCCATTAATTTCCGCCACTCAACACGCGATGTCTCCAGATTTCGGCGCAAAATGGTAACCGGAGTGTCTTAACACTATACAGCGTGAAGGTGATTTTAGATCTTTCATAGGTTTAGTATAGAGTTATATAGGTATGTTAAAAATGAAATTTCAAAGCCTTTCGAAAGGAAAGATAAGACATGTGCAAGTTAGAAATTTTAAAATTACGACACAATTACCAGTCATTAGTGTGATTAATGAAAGTCACGGCTAGGATTATGCATTAAACCAGCAAACCCCATTAAGCCTGGAAAAAATTCAGCGTCACAGCTTCCGGTCCCTCGAATTTTTTGCATACGTGGCGAATTCGTTTTTTAAATCCCAACTCAATTAAGTTATTCATACTACGTAAAAAAATTGTAAAAAATGGATATTTCTAATAATAAATATTGGGCAACTATGGTCGCTGTACGTGTCGGCATGTTATAATATTTAATCTAAATTTAGCTTAAAAAACATTGAGGCCGTCGTGGTGTGGGGGTGCAAGCGAGCAACTGTTAACGAACGAGGTTCGATTCCCACTCGGGGAAATTAAATATTTAATATTTCCATTTCCCTGGCACGAGGCAAAGCGTGGCGTTGATTTCCACCTCCACTAATATGCTGTCTTGAGAATTCGGTGGAAACTAGGGAACGGAAGTGTCTTAATGATAACGGAGTGTCTTAACACTATATTAGCAGGTTTCATCTGCTTACCTTGTTATGTGAGGGATACAGCGTGAAGCTAAAAAAAGAAGGGAAACTTATATTTCACATAACTACCGTCAGCGTTTGTCTATTAAGGCAAACACACTGTCTACACGAAATATTACCGACATTTTCTCAATTATTTTGAACTTTCTTTAGAACACAATATTCAGGAATATACAAAAATTCTGTAAAACTAAAATATTTTTTAACGACTCCTTCCATATTTCAAATGGAATAAGAAAAAGACGTCGTAACAATAACCGTAAAGATTTACGAAAAATGAATTCTTACTCCAAGGACAATGCCATTGTTTCAAAATGGCGGAATAAATTGTAAAGTCATATTAATTTATTTTTAGGACGACCGTCAACAAGAATTTGGTACCTATACTTTTGATACGAAGATATTTTTTTTCAGTTTCTTTAAACATTCGTCTGTTTAACATAGAATCGCGACACTACACGAATTCGAGACACTGCATGTAAAGTGGCGGAAATCAAAAGCTCACTCTGTAATATATATTACCAAAGTTTCTCCCAAAATGGAACTCGAACCCACAACCATTGTTACGGCACTGTTGGGCCATTATGACCACAATATAAAAATGTTCTATATTTTGAATCCATATCTAACGTGTATAGAACTAGGTTATTTATAGCATCAGTTAAGCTGCTTACTAAGCAATCTTCATCTAATTAATTATATCAGTTCAAATTAATTGATATTCTTGAAGTATGCTTCTTAATTGAGACTTTAATTGATGTTTAGAGGGAGTAATTTACTGGAATATAAATCGGTATTTTGCTAGACCCTTATGTAAGACGCCATTTTTAAAAAATATAAAAAAAATTGTATAAAAATTTGCAAAAACGTTAATTATGATTATACATTAGTAAATAAACAATAAAATAAATAATTACAAGGAAAAAGGTTTTAATGATACATTTCTTAATTTTACATTTTCTACAAATATCAGAGACGTTTGTTTAAGTTTTAATAATCTGTTTGCACATAAGTTGCAAAAAAAAAATGGATATCGTTTTTTTAGCTTTACGCTGTGTTCCGGATTTGGTAAGGTAGTCAGAAAGAACTTAGTGTTAAGGCACTCCGTTCCCATTTTCAAGTGCGCTACAAAAGCACTCTGTATCCGCCATTAGACTATACTTGATAGAGCTATAATTTAGATCAATATCGTACCGTTTTGAGTATAAGTACCTACAAACTACCTTCGCAACTCTTGAATGCTGAAAGCTTATACCAATATATTGGTAAAACTTGTTGGTTCAAGTATAAACTGTTGTTTCAAATCTTAAACATTCAAAATGTTGTTTAAATAAATTGGTATAAATATTCTTTTCATAAATAGCAACTACATATTTTCAAATTATTTTTAATGAGAGGAAACCTGAAAACATAGTGTTATTACAGTCCGTTTCCCAATTTTCGCCGAATTTTTTGGCATTTGTTGTCAGAGTAAGGAAATGAAACTATTAATTATTCCATTCCCGGAAAGGAAATCGAACCCACAACCGTCGCGTTTACAATCACACACTTATATGCTACAACGTCGTTCTCTACTTATTATTTCTCATATATATAAGAATTTTTAATATTATATAGGTACATCTAACCATTTCGTAACTTTACAAACTAAATTAAGGAGACATTCACGTCAAGACTGAGGAAGATTCTAGAATATGTTTAAGTAAAATTAATTAGACACCTTGGTAAGGCAAATTCAAGACTGCTGTGAATGTTCTAAATTAAAAGATATTTTTGTTAATCTATATTTCAATGTATGTATGGAATTACACAAAAAATATGCGAATTTCTATTTTTTTAATAGAAAATTACTTTACCTAAATAGGTTATAAATAACACAAACTTACTATAGTAATATTTAGGTTAATATTTTGATATACTTAGATTTACCTACCTTACTTAGATTATTTCACGAAAACGTTTCAAAGGTACATTTTAATTATAGCAAAATTTCTATTTATCGTTTATTTGAAGTTTTACACAAAGTCGTATTGTCTATATAATTAATTATATCAGCTTCACGCTGTATTCCGCACACAGCAGGGTACGCAGAGAAAACAAGACACTCCGTTCCCCATTTCTAGACACCAGAGCGAAGAAATGGAAATATAATATACAGGGTGGAATTGTCAGCGCCACTTTAAATGAAACCACAGTTTTAACTACTCTATAAAAGCCTAATATAATACGGAAAAAAAATAATTCTCAAAAATATAAAAGTTTTTTTTTCAAACAAAATAAATAATAAAATTATCGTTTTAAAATAAAACGCCATTTGTAAAGTATAACATAGGCACGCACACATTTACCTGTCAAAGCGGCAACGTCGCATACGTATGTGTGCGTGACACGAAATACAGGTATGGATAAAAATCGTGAAATGAAAAAAAAATCCTACGTCCAAACCGTTGAGGTATCTCGATTATTTTTTTTAATTCTGGGTTTGAAATATTTTACCCTATATGCAGTTTCAGTAAAAGAAGCGCTGCCTCTTCCACCCTGTATATTTGACAAACAAAATAACAGCAAGATAAGATAACAGTAATAAACAAAACCTACGAATATTTTCATGTTTGTAAATCAACAGCACAAACCTCAAATTAACAGAATTACAAAAGGGAAAATGTTATATCAGTTATGAGTAAGAACGCCCACAAGTAATTAGGGCACATCGAGGGATCACTCAGTCGGTGATGAAAAAAATGGTAAAAAAGTTAATGAAGCGAGAAAAGGACGGAAGCTCCTGGTTGACCTTTGAAAAGACGGTGCTAATGATACCGAAGGAAGATTAAAAACAAAGTATTTAAAATCCAAGGCATGTCTCTTTACTAATAAGCTGAAGAATTTGTTTGTTTTAACGCGTTAATCTAGGGAACTACCCACGAGTTTCAATTGATTTTTGTGTTCAGTCGATTAATTGAGATTATATTACATCACGTTAATCGTCTCGATGTAACCAACCCACTGTAAATGCGGTTCCAGTTACCTCACAATTCAAATCTTAGTTAGACAAATCTTAGTAATTTCCATTGAACCACGGGCGAAGCCGCAAGTAAAAGCTAGTATTGATAAAAGGTAAGCCGAGATCGTAGACTATGACAGAAGGTAACGAAAGAAACAAATATATTCTTGTTTTTTTATGAATCTTTTTCTTGTTTGGTATAAAATGTATGTAGGTGCGAACGCTACATTTTAAATGTATAGTACGATTAAATAATAAGACTAAGTAAAGAGAGTTAATTCACCAAAACATTTATGGGGTTTTCGATATTAATTACGTACTTGAAAACTTAAAACTATTTCAAAAGCACTCCAACTTTCTCCATATATCTTATACACTTCAATTAGTCTCTTACAAACAATGACTTTTGGTAATGAAATTTAATTAGAATCGCGCGAAAACAATGAAGAGACGGAACATATTATCTTGAATTAGACTATGTGAAAATCGCATTAGCCGTATTTTAACCTAAATGTTAATACATATATAAAGATTATAATAATACTTTTATTTGTTTATGGTGAAAATACTCTCACTTCATGGTAGTTGTTCAAATGAAATTGCAGTTGTTTCTGATTTTTGCATCATTGGCAAAGGAACACTCATTCAGATATTGACAAAATTCTATAAGACAAACAGCAGTGTTAAGTTACGCCACTTCATAACTTAATTTCACTTTAAAATCGCTACATTATGTCTCTAAAATAGACCGGAAGTGATTTTACGTTTACTTTGCACTTCATAGACCATAAAACGTTAATTATTAAGCAAAATTTTTGCTGTAAAATTGTGCGACCGACGTATCTAGCTTCGAAATAAAATAATAAAGCCACATCGTTAGCAGTTTGATTAATGAGTTGACGCGGTCAGGATTATACGCTTAGATCAACAGAAGTGAAAAAAAATACATATAATTAAATTATAATTTAACCTTTTAAAATATGTTAATTACAGTTATATCTCATTTTAGAATATCAGATTAGATTAAATTAGCTTCACGCGAAAATATTGTTATAACACTCTGTTCTTCACTTCCTACATTGTTTTCGAGACATTACGTGTTTTGTAGCGCGTTTTGTCCTGTTAGCAGACCGTGGAAATGATAACAATTTAGAACCCCCAATGAAAATCGAACCCACAATCGACGCCAAACTTCAGGGACGCTGTGCCGATGCGCAAGAACAGCTTCACCGTTTTTAGAAAATGGTACATACACATAATATATTCATATCAGATTTACCAGCTAAGCCAAGTTCTAACAAGTTAATTAAAAGGAGTTACGCTCTAATACAAAGTGGGCACTTCTTAGCAAAGTTATTACAAAGCCTCAATAACTCTCAGGCCACCGGGGGCCGGCGACGCAAAGTTCGCAATCAATCGACAATCCTGACCCCTCGAATTAGTGTTGTAGCCACTTACATAACATTGCCTTATTAGAATCGTTAAATTTCAGAAAATCGATATCGATTATGTATAAAGTTGAATGTTTGGGTCAATTCTGCGCAGATGTCGACATCTTTCGGTAGATAATACATGTCTTAAGTATATTAATTATTTGAGTAAAAAACAATTAATTCTGAAGTCAATTAACCGAGTGTTTTGGTGATAATAAATTAAAAATAAATAAATAAATTGTTTTTTTTTTAAGCTACACGCTGTGTCTATTTACTCCCTCTATTTACCCTTCCCTCTACTTACCCTGCAGTGGGAACACACAGCAGGATAAATAGAGGGAACTTAGTGTTAAGACACTCCGTTGCCCATTTTTGAATTCTGTGAACATTGCGGGTTGAATGCGACACTAAAGCGAAGAAATAAAAATAACAAATATTTAATTTCGCCGAGAGGGGATCGAACCCACAACCTGTCGAGTTTACAGTCACACTTTGTGCCCCTGCGCCACGACTGTTCTCATTAAACTCATATTTTGAAAATATAACGATAAAAACATAATAAATATTTAAAATGAAAATAACACAAGAAGTTCACTCTAAAATATTGCATGTGGCACTTTAATTTTTACTCTTACTAAGAAAATTCACCGAAGCAAGTGTGACAAGTGTTGCATCGCTTCAAAATATGAAGCTTCGCATATTTCGTCGTAACCCCTGAGTATATGCGACGTGTAGGTGCACGTGACGAGAATACAGTATTCTTTCATAATAAAAGTAACGAAAGCTTAAAAAAAGAATTTATTTTGATTTCAGTTAAAAAATGTTTACAAAGTTCAAGTAGTGTTAAAAATATAAATTACCAGAAACATGTTAATCATTTATTGTTATAATTGTATTTTTATAATTAACAATTTATAGTTGTATTAAAAATATCTGGCTTGAATTCATTCCCTCTAGTGAGAATCGAACTTACAACCCCTCACGTTTACAGTCACATCCTGGCACACTTGACTGGCTTCTACATAATTTATATTGTAAAAATAAAAAAGTAAAAAAAAAATTTTAAGTTAAACGGTTTTATATTGCAGATAAATGTACTAAAAGCTAAAAAATAATTTCATAGAAATTATGATTACTAAAATAAAATCGTGGGGCACGTCCAATATCTACAATTGAAAGACATAGCGTGAGACTTCACCCACCTAGTGGTAAGTAGCAAGTGTCCCCACGATTTTATTTTAGTAATCATAATTTCTATGAAATTATTTTTTAGCTTTTAGTACATTTATCTGCAATATAAAACCGTTTAACTTAAAATTTTTTTTTTACTTTTTTATTTTTAAGTTTTTAGTTTTTATTTCTCATGCTATTCAATTCGTTAAAATGAGGCTCGATGTCTCATTATTGCAAGGTTAATGGAGAATGTTACGAACGACCCCCCCAGAGGTCCAATAGAGGGACAAGGCTATGTACAACAAGATGTGCCTGAATCTTGAGGGGAAAACGCTAACGACATATCATTTTTATCCACCTAGTGCCATACAGTTCTCGGCGCGCTTTTACCTTTTACCTTGGGTGGTACCCCTAGCGACGTATCATTTTTAGGCACCCTATAGCCACACAGTCCTCGACAGGATACCAGATCTTGACTTAGGTGGGAGATTCATATTGTAATTGTGTATAGTATACTGTATTATACTTACCAAGCCCTTTATTTTGATACCCATATTGATGGGATTGAAAACTACATTATCCGCCATTTTGTAGCAGTGGCCATCTTTGATTTTGATTTTGTATAGTGCACTGAATTCTACTTGACAAGCCCTTTCATTTGATACCCATATTGATGGGATCGAAAAAAACTAACTTGTCCGCCATCTTGTAGCGGCGGCCATCTTGGATTTTGATTTTGTATAGTCCACTGAATTCTGCTTGACAAGCCCTTTCATTTGATACCCGTATTGATAGGATTGAAAAAAACTAACTTGTCCGCCATCTTGTAGTGGCGGCCATCTTGGATTTTGATTTTGTATAGTCCACTGAATTCTACTTGACAAGCCCTTTCATTTGATATCCATATTGATGGGATTGAAAAAAACTAAGTTGTCCGCCATCTTGTAGCGGCGGCCATCTTGGATTCACAATAATATTGAATATGGATAATTGTATTGTCACCAGAATCAAAGGCGTATACCAAATTTCAGATCAATCGGTTAACGGGAAGAGGGTTAAATTTCAATTACTAAATTTGACCCAAACAAACAAACGGGGTGAGCTAAATAAAACCGTTTAATAAATAGCTATGATATAAAATATCTATAAGATATAACGCCAAACTTTATGTATATACAATTATATATGTAACTACAGAACTCTATCAGTCTCATCACATCAACTCCGTCGCGGCAAACTTCCATACACTTATGTTTGCTCACTTAATTCTTCAGAAGTTTTATGACAAAATACAGCCAAAAGTTATACAATTTAGACGAAAACACGAGATATCTCAGCTCGTAACGGGAGTGTCTGGCAGCTTAATCTCATTTCGTTAGGGCCGCTTAGCTAACCTTCCAAGAATAATTCATGTACCGTACCGCCCATTGATTAACTAACTTAACTTAAAAGTTGCACAAATCCTTACGAAAGAACGCCTTTAAGTTGAAATAATCCTTTTAGGTTGTCTTGTTTACGAACTCCCAACTCAACTCAAACAAAATATCTTAATCGAATTAAACTTTCGTTATTTTATTGTTTTTCGTTGTTTCAATACGTTTTAGAGGAAAGACAATAAATACACTTGTCGCGATACATTCAAATTTAATCGATTATTATGGAAATATGAAATTTATTATATAAACAAGTATACTATACTATTTATATTCAATTACAATATCTAGAAAATAGAGAAATGCCCCACGCATTGCGGAGTGTCTAAACACTAGGTTTTTTTTCTGCCTACTCTGCTATAAATATATAAACAAACAAAAGCTTGCAAAAGCAATGTATATAGAAAAAAAAAAAAATAACAAAGGATAGATATCCCGTGAACCACAAACCCCATCCTTAAATTAAAGAGGGTTGACACTTGGCTAGTTGGTAAGGATAAATTATGACAACCCAACGAGTGGCAGTCATTAATAATATTATTAGCTACGGCACATTGTGTGAGAAACAAGGCTAAAATTTACGCACTTGTTAATTTTGAATAAGATCCCAGTTGATATTATGCCTGGCTTCAAGATCCTTTAAGATATTGGGTAGATATAGTTAACGCGACGTTGCTTTTATGTATAATTTTTTTAAGTATTAATGGTAATTGTTTTGCACTGATACTAAGTGTATATTAATTAGTATAAATGATTATATTATTTACATTTCCTAGGTTTGATATCGAGACAAAGTGCGGCATTGAAGATTGGGGAACGGAGAGTCGATGTTTTAAGAAAGTGTTTTAAGTTCCTATTAATAAACACCGAATAAAAATAATTTAATTCATTTTAACGAGGCACAATATGAATCTGTTCTTATCTAAGAGATTCATTGCTCTATAATGACGGAAGTATACATATATTTGTTGCCATAAATTAGAATGATAAGGGTTATGTCACTGTAACAGTAAATCCATATGTACTTTTGAAAGGCAAACCAATATGTATTTCCCAAATAAAGATATTTTTTTATTGTTTGGAAATTAATAAAACATGAAGGCGATCATTGCGCCATGGGACGGCGTTGGATTTTAAACGCTATGGTTGAGAATTCAACTCTTATTATGAAGAATGGATTATTAAAGAACACCAATGATACTCAGAATGGTAGATACTAGCGATTATGTCATGTGAGAATAAAGAACCACGTGTTCGTGTGGTTTAGGCACTTCGAGAGAATGAGTGATAAAAGAGTGGCAAAAAAGATTTATAAAGGAAGAGTGAGGGGTAAGAGAGGCAGGGGGGGCGGGATTTCAGTCTTCAGTTGACCTTCGAGAATACAGTATCGATGATACTGGACGACGAGGTATGCAGAGACAATATGGGTACCTGGGATAAAGCGTGAAGCAATATAAAGTGGAGAACAGAGTGATTTGACACTAGCCTCTCCCTGTTTACACTGTAATAAAGTCACACTATAGCGGCTGTTGTTATTTAAAAATTTGTTAAAAAATTATTAACTTTGATGAATCTGACCTAATTGTATGTACATATATTTTCGGTTTCATTTCATATAGATTAAATTACGCAATTGGAAATAAATAACTTATCTTTATTTATTAAAAAAGAAATCTACTTATGTTCCTATACCTAATAAAATAACACAATCATCTAATAATGCCAAAATATTTAATTTAAAATTTTACGATTTACAATCACATTGTACGTAATAAATTCACCGGATCATTTGTAAAAAAGCCTTTTATCGCGACCACACACACTCGTCTCCAACATAAGCTTACCCTAAATAGGCACATAATTTTTTCGTTGCATATTAAATGAGCTTGGTTTATTGTTAGACAGCTTAAGACTTTATTTAAGATTTCAGATTTCAGATCAGTTCTTTTTTTTTGCTGCATTCCCTGAAAGTTGTTAAACAAAAATAAAAAAATAAGCTATAATTAAATTAAAAAATAATAATTAAAAAAAAGCCAAAATAAAATATATCCCACATTCGGCATAGCGTTTAAAAAGCGGGCCTTAGAAACGCCCGCGCCGTTATCCTCACTCATATTTATATTTTATTGCCTTGCCCCGGATAATAAACTCTTATCATTCGTCCCCTTTTTAACTGCGCATATAATCGTTGTATTTTTGCGAACCACTACACTGCAATACGAAATCTGTGAGCGTTTTTTATTTACTTAGGTACTTTTCTTGTGTAAGAGATAGAAAAAATATATGTAGTCACTACAGTGCGGTCAACAAGTCGTGGCTGCCCTGAAGTAAGGCTTTCTAAATTATTTACATTGTTCATTCGGGAAGAAAATAATCACAATAACAAGTACATAACAAAAATCATGAGGCCAGTCGTAGCACAGGGACACAAGCGTGCGACTGTAAGCTCGACAGATCGTGGGTCGATTTTCACTCGAGGAAATGAAATATTTTATATTTTTATTTCCTCGCTCTGGTAACAAGAAAAAGCGCAGGCTTGAGTTCCACCAATCAACACCCAATACCTTTAGAATTCGGCGGACAGTGGGGAATGAAAGTATCATAACCTGCTATATACGGGATGCAGCATGAATTTAAAAAAAATCTTAATTCAAATCTGCGCAGCCATCATCAGGTAACTTCAGGGGTGCCACGACTAGTTAACTTGTTATTATTATATTTATTTTACATAAAAGAAAAAAATATATTTTCCTCTATATAAAGATTTAATTTTTTTTTATGTGGCAATGCCACCACACGAGCTACGAGAGAGACAAACATATCTCACTCAAAATAACAAAAAAATATTGCCCTAGAGTGAGATAAACATCATATTAGAGACAACAACAACATCCGTTAATATTATGAACGAAAACGGGTTTAAATAAGAAAAAATGGCTAGAGAGAGATAAACATATTTCCCTAGAGCGAGACAAAACACATTACATTAGAATGAGACAAACATATTGCGCCAGAGCGAGACAACAACACCCACTCACCTTCACATGTGGCGCGGCGAGCAGCCTCCGCAGGTCGTGTATGGCGGTGGCGGTGGCGGGCGCGGCAGCGGTGCCGGCCCGAAGTCGCGCGCCGGCCTCGAGCGCGAGACGAGCTCGCGCGCGTCCTTCCGCTGTGGGCGCGCGCCCACTCGTCACTACTACTGTGCATGCTATGCGGTCGTATACCTGGTGGGATTAGGGAAATAAGTTTTTATTTGTGTTCTATTTCGCGCAATAAAAATGAGAATAATTATAAGATCACTATGTTGTCTGTCTGTCTGTCTAACATGACCTTTTTCTCAGTATCTTGACAAGGTTTCAACAATGTTGCACTTCCCGTAACCTTACAAATTCTAATTGTTTTATGTAGAGAATTTGACGATAAATCAAAACATTTTGCAAACATTTGACGTAAAGGTAATAAGTATATAAAATCAATATATCATATATTGCCTTTTTTAAGATTCTACCTCAAAAAACCCTTAATAATATAACACAACCAATACCCACCTCCAACAAAGACCTCAATTGCAGATCATCCAGAACACTATGGAATAAATCTGGATCCATGACAGTAGGACCGTCTTGGAGCACTGCAACGTCATCTAACGACTCCACTATAAGATTGACAGCTGTAAAAAATATGTTGAATTATTTTCAGAAGCTTATTATATTAGACAAATAAATATTTAATTTAGTAGCACAAAAAATATTATTTTTTATAATGAAAAACGATATGGACTTTGTATTTCTGATGTTATTATTAATTGGAGGAGATAATTATCTACCTAATATTGATAGAGATATACTAATTGTAATTTACCAACTACTAAATTTTTAAATACGGTCTGTATTGTGATAATGTAAAAAATATAAAAAAAATATCTCAGGATATTCGATGTCCTGTTAAAAATGAATAAAAAATCAACTTCAATCTTCTACTATAGAAAATTTTGGTATGAATCAAGCATTTTTACCTGCTGCATTAGCCTCCTCCACCAGTACCAACTTCCTACTATCCTCGTCTTCTTCATCATCTACAGAAGCTGCCGCAAGAGTGGCGGCGCGGAGACGACGACGACTGTTGAACTTCTTTAGTTCTTCAACTGTGCCCGCTAAGTGGATACGGTTTTGCTTGTCACGGTCCTGTTTCAATATGTATATTTATATAAATACTAGTCGTACTAAGAGTTGAGTTGAAAAGAGATACACGATTTGTCATGGTCCAAAGTTACCAACTTGGACTAGGATTCAGAGTTTCTTCCCGCATTTAGAATTCATTTAGGTCACATACTTTTCTTAGTTATTTCCCTTCTAGAATTTTAAATAATGAAAAAATTTACAAGTATCATTTATAAAATAAAACATAAACAAGACAACAAAACGTTAGAAGTTAAATATTTTTATTTCCCCGCTCTAACAACACAAAATTTCGGAAGGAAAAGGAAGGAAGGAATTCCTTGACTAGTTCCCTTTGCCTACTCTACTGAGTGCGGGACAGAATAAAACTCAAAAAAAATCACTGAAAATACCTGAAACAAGTCATATTAACTTACCCTAATCCACCGATGGTTAAGAACTTCCTGTATATTTATTCTTTGCGTGTGATCCACAGTCAACATACGCTGTACCAGATCCTTGGCAGCATCGCTTATATCATCCCAGAGTGGTGCATCGAACTGTATGCACAAAGAAAATAAAGTTTAAAACAAAATTCCTTTTTTATAGCTTGACGGTATATTCGACAAATAGCAGGGATATTGTGTGAAGTGTCCGCCTTCGCCCAATTTTTGAATCTCTTAAATTACAGTAAACTGCACTGTACCGCGACAAAGTCATAAAAAAGTGCTTGTAATGTAACAAATCATTATTACATATTTTTCAACGCTCCTGACACTCTTCCCACTTCATAAAGGTTAGACAAAGTGAACATAAAGTAATTCAGAGGCATTCTATGATAGGTGGAGTTTTGCCATATTGTATTAAGAGGTCAATGACGTCAATTTTTTTTTATTTTTTTGTGAAAAATTAATTTTATTAGTGAAAAAATAAAATTAAATTAAACATCATACAATTCTACACACACACAAAATGTACTTATGTAATTTGTGTAAAAAAAATCTTGACAATTATATAGTTTAAACTTAATGAAATTATTAAGTTAATTATAATAATGTTGTTATATAATAATGTTACATATACACGAATCAATCACATACAAATACAAGTAAACCCAAAAACGTAAGACAACTTACCCTCAACCGTCCCCTACAAATCGCCTCAAACAGCCTCTCCCTCGTACCAGTAAAAGGCAAGTACCCAACAAGCAGTACATGTAAGAGTATTCCCGCCGCCCACACATCCACTGGTTTTCCATACAATTGGCTCGAGACCACTTCGGGCGCCATGTAATGCGGTGTTCCTATACGACCTGTATGTTAAATATTCATATTTATTGTGGCAACACTGTTTTATGTGTTTTTAGCTTCACTTACACTGAAGCTGAAGTCCTTATAGTGAAATAAGCGGAGAGAACCAGGTGTTAAGACACTACGTCTCCCAAGCAATTTTCAAGACGCTGCGTATTGTTGCGGAACTCAATACCGCAATTTGTCTTGATACCAGAGCGAGAAAATAAAAATCAGTCATCATCCCCAATGGGAATGGAGCCCACGATGGTTGTTAAGAATAACACGCTATGTCGCTGCATCACAACGTCTACTATTTACATATCACTGAAAATTAATTTGGAAAAAATGTACATATTATAAATTCTATTGAAAACATAAATTTATTTAAGTTTGATTCATTTTTTTGTTAAAAAGTAACAGAAAAAATATTATTTTATTTCTTTTAATTAGCAACACAGTATAAGTAAGGACAATCACAATGTATTAGCGTTTACTTTAACCAATTTACATATATGTATTATTTAGGTAGATTTTGTTTATGTCATTATGCCAAATGAAAGCCCAATATTGGAAATAATATTATGAAAAACATCGTTATAATCACTTGGAACTAACTCAGAGCAGCTAACCTTTCTAGACTACTATAATTAGCTCAAAATTACTTTATAAAAGCTTGTACTTAGGCAAAGCGTTCTAAAATTAGGTACATAAACAAAAAAACAGTAAAAACAATATCTAACTTAATAAAAACTGGTTATAACAGGTTATTTTATAAGAATTTAAAACATTTGAGTTAATTCCAATTTTTTATATGTCTATGTTTATTGAACACAGGTTACACATACCACGAGCACAGTGTTAAGTGATTGTGCGAATCATATAATATATATATATATAACAGATATATCGTGTAAATAACTGTGAAGCTAGTATGTCTGTTTATGAGACACCTAGTATGGTGATTATATGGGTGATTGTGCCAATGAATATTGCACTTTGTTTTCATGCATTTAGGGCACAATTTGCTTCGGTCTCGCCTTACCATACTCATCGGATTTGAGATACGCTTGGCCCATAGGACCCACTAGAGGTCGATTGTCCATCACCAGTTCTGTACACAATTGAACTTTGTCAATAACTCTGCATACGGGTTTTTTTTGAAAGAAAAACGCTTTAAATTGATGTTTTTAAAAAAAATTCACTGTACTATACTTAGTTCAAGATCTTAATATAATAAATAAATTTAACAAATTTGAAAATATAGTATCAAAATAGTAACATTCTATAGGCCCCTTTGAAATGCTATATTGAGTATAATTATGAAAATATAAAAATGAAAAATTATTTCTTGATATTAGAATACTTTAAATTTCCAATATCTTGGAATAACATCAATCCAAATCCGTCTCACCCGCAAATATTTCATTATCAGTATCAATATCTATTTTATCTTTTTACCCTTGTATTCGAAAACGTCCCTACTACACTTACCTGGCAAAATTAATTACTGTTACCATGGTAGAAAGTAGAGAAAGAACCATATTCTACATTCTTTGATCTATTCAGGTTCGGGATAGGATACTAACATCACTAATTAATATTACGATAAAGCTCACTTACCCCACCGAAGCTTGGTGAACAATTGTTACGGTCAACGAGAAGTATGCATTTTAGTATGAGTAAAAAATAAGAAAATGGCCAAACCTAATCGTATAGCCTCACTTACAGTGCGGCTTTCGAGGGGTGGTCGCCCTGAATTTAGGCTTACTAAACTTTTGTGGACTGTTCACACAAAAAAATATATAGAGGTGGAAACAAAGGTATTTTGTGTCACCGAATGAACATGTCGCTACACAAACTCAGAACCCAATTCTGCTGAGAACAGCTTTATTGTGAATTAACATTACATAACTCACATGCTCAAAGTGGTCAAGAAATACGACAATTCCCACTTACCCAGTGGAGCACGATGCGCAGTGGCCATAGAGAACTGCGTGGCCACTTTAAACCCGATCTCGCTACCACCAGGTTGCAGGGCAATCTTTCTATGGCTCTTTATCCTAAAGCCCACTTACCCGGCGAAGTGTGGTGCACAATTGTTACGCTGGGTAAGAACTATGAAGTATATTCTGTGACTCTGGTAATCTGGCGTACGTCCTCGATGCACGTCGCACGTCACAAGTCACAGGTCCTGTCACTCACCGGGCGGAGCGCGGTGCGCGGCGGGCGCGGGCAACTGCGCGGCAACCCCGAAGCCGCCCAGCTTGACGGGCGCGCAGTTGTCGCGACCGGCGAGCAGCACGCAGTGTGGGCGCACGTCGCGGTGCACGATGTCGTTTTCGTGGCAGTAGCGCAGGGCTTCGAGGATTTGGCGCATGTAGTGGCTGGGGAATTTAATAAACTGTTTTGGTACTGATTTCAGTTACCTAGAGTGAGGCAATCTAGGCTTAAATATCGACGGCTTCAAACTCAAGTCAGGAGTGTAATTACACTCATATTCACAAATTATTTTAATGGTTAAGTTTAATGAGACAAAATCTGCATATTTTTTCCTCCAGCAGGAGCTTAGACATTGCGTCCATCTTGCGACATACTTTCCATCCAATTTTTGAGGAATTGCATGTTAAGAGGTGGAACTCGCACCACGGCATTGTCTTTATAACCCGGGTCACGAGGCAACTTCAACTTCACACACGAAAGAAAGTTGGCGAAAGTTAAAGTACTTCAGCCTTCACAGTCGGAATAAGAGTAAATCTACCCTACTCGTGGGAACAACAATGGATCATTCACTTACTCTAAACAAACAAAATATTGACCAACCTATTAGACGTATATAAGTACAAGATCACACTGTCTCATTGACTGTAGAAAAAACAGTGCAAATGAAAGTACCACAGTTGCCCCAGTAGAGTCACTTGGCAATAACACTCCGGAAAACTCAAAGTGGACTGAAGTACAAAATTGCAAAAGACAAAAAAACAGTCCTAAAATTATCAATAGCTATAAACAGTCCAAGCTCATTTCTTACTCCTTAGCAGAGAAAAGAGATAAAATAATGCGTCATACGCCAGAATAGGAATTGTAACCACAACCATGACATTTACACCGCCTATCCATTTATATCCATTTCCCCATGATGGACAATGAACTTGGCTGCCTTTATTACAGACATTCCACTTCTCACTTTCCGCCGAACTCTGAAAACATTGCGTGTTAAGTGGCGGAACTCAACACCTCGCTTTGCGTCGACACCAAAGCAAAGAAATTAAAATATTATATAAAAATTAACCAAAGCAAAGAAATTACAATATTATATAAAATATTTCATTTCCTCAA
The DNA here is from genome assembly GCA_016802625.1 of Heliconius numata. Taxonomy (NCBI): domain Eukaryota; kingdom Metazoa; phylum Arthropoda; class Insecta; order Lepidoptera; family Nymphalidae; genus Heliconius; species Heliconius numata. The sequence goes on from JAEBDU010000090.1 coordinate 224,249, forward strand.
GTCAAAATCAAACTCACAATCTGTGGCGTTTACAGCATGACACGCTTGTGCTTGCACCATGACTGGCTCAATTAAATAGAAATTATTTTTATTCTATTATTATTATATAAATTATAAGTAACAAAATATATACCAGGCAACTGCTTCACTGTAGACAAAACCAGCGGTGGCACGTCGAACCACTTCAAAGCATAAATCAGATCCATCCATACTGAAACGAAAATGAAATATAATTATAATTTAAACATTTTTCATTTATCTAAATTATTTTAACGATTAGGTCATATTATGCAAAAAAAATGTGATTATTAAGAGATTGTCCATAAAAAAATAACTTAATAAATAATTAAATTCATATGTTTGTTTTTTCTTTATTATGAATTATATTAGCTTTGACCACATGATCAAATGAAAATAACTAAACTACTTCTTCTAACTGCAAATATAATACATTACAATTACAAAGCACATGGGCTTAGAAAAGATAATTAATATTAAAAAAAAAAAATTTTAGCTTCTGAGGACTAAAAACGTGTGGACGTTATACTTGTGAACCTAGTGTTAAGACAGTCCGTTCCCATTAAGACACTTCCGTATCCCATTTCCACAGAATTGTTTGGCACTGCACACAGGGTAGTGGAACTCCACGCTTTGCTTCGTTACCAAAATGTGGAAATAAAGCAATAAAATATTAAATTGCCCCAAGTGAGAGATTGAACCCAGAACTGTCACGTTTCCAGTCACAAGCTTGTGCATCTGCACCACAACATCCTCATAATATTATATTATTCATATATTTATACATGTGTAGCTTGTTATAAAATATTTTTTAAGAATTCCCTTTTGAAATTTATTTGTTAAAATTAAATATAATCATATCACATCAGCAAAACACTTACTATTCAAAAACCATATACAGCATTCCCTCGGAGCTGTAGGTTTCTAGTAGTTCAACAATATGGGGATGCTTTAACATATGACATATTGTAGCCTCTCGTTTTAGATCTGAAAAAAGTAATTAAAAATATTTAAATTTACAAATTTAAAATATTGTAAAAAGTCATATAAATATATAAAATGTTTAATAATTTGTAGCATATAACATAATTATGTTTGAATGGCCATATTGGAACAGCATTTAAATAACAATTACAAGCATAACATCTGGCAAGGCAATTTTGCCTTGAGAACTCTTTGCCTACATAGCTATATGTGTTAGAGCTCAAATATAAATTTAGCATAGCTAAAGCTATAATGGTGTACACTGTACATATATAAATAATGAGGCACAAAACTTTTTTGAGACATAACTTAAAAGGTATTTATGTATTTTTATATTATTAACTCTCATAATTTGTAGAAGTCTGCACTGCACTTTTAATTATCAAGAAAAAAAAATCCATTTCCCTAGAGGAAATCAAGCCATTATGTATTCAATCAGATACTACGTCAAGCTGTCCTGTCAAGCATTGATAATCTTGTATGAGTCAAAAATGTAAAACATCTTCGTATGTTATACATGAAACAATTTCACTATGAAATTAATTATTTTCATATATTATACATATTTAAATAACATACTACATATTTAAAACACAAAGCAGTTTCTAATAAAAAAACCTAATATTGCTATCTTTTAACATTTTACAATGACAGATGTGTTAGCAAGAATTATAACCTTCTTGAATATAGTTTTATGTCATGTCCCACATATAACAGTATAATCAGATACAACCTACAGTCAAAACACTGTGTTCTCTGCTTTCTGCTCAAGTGTTGAAACATTATGTCCGTGTGGCAGAACTTAATGCCATTCTTTGTATAATTGTAATATAATAAAAATTTAATTGACATTGCTTATTATATAATTTAGATTTTAGCCAGATTTAGAAATACATTTTCATGACTTCCATTTCTTTGATACAAGACAAAGCGCAGTTTCACTTCTCCATATCCAATACATCAAGAATTGGATGGTATGCGGGGAGTAGTGTCTTAAGTATCTATTATACTTTCTGCCTATCCTTCAATACAGAATTAAATAAAGAAAAGAATAATGTGAAAAAAAATTGAACTCTTCTCACCTGCAGTACTCAATCCAGGACTAGCAGTAAATCGAGCAACATCAACAATCTTTACGGCAAACTGCTGTCCCGTTTGTCTGTGCACACATCTTCTGACAAGGCTGAATGGACCCCTTGAAATTAATAGTGCTCATATTTTATAAGAAGAAGTTTATAGTTCATAGTTTTATCAAAACTGTCTAGAACTACTGTCAGTTTATTTCTAGGACATACTTCAAAGGTCAGAATAGTCAAATTAGTAGAGTTTATATACATTTTTAAAGGTCCCTTAAACCTACACTTGGGTTTCAAGTGTCAAGCACTGCTCTGAGCTCCTGATCTTGTAAGGCATTGGGCCCAGCATCCACACCACGAATCCATGGAATGCAATACTTAATAATAATTAATAATCATTATTGACATAAATACCAAATCCTTACTTCTTATCTTACTCATTATAAAACATAAATGAGAATATTTGTGAGGATGGATGTTTCAATATTCTTTATAAAAACTGCTTTTATTCAAATGAAACTTTACAGTATTATATCTTATACATCAGAATAACACATTGGCTACAATCTAAGTTTAAGTGGGCCAGGCATCTTAGGGTTATTGGTCATTAATAATTATAAGGTTCCTCTTTATAGTATTTATACTGATCTTATTTTTACCCAAAATAATAATTAAAATCTTCTCATATTATATACACAATTTTCAAAATTAAAAATATGTGCTTTAATATTAAATGATGACTACCTTTGCCTTCCACAAATTGATCTCTCTTATAATATATATATATATATTCTATAGCTCAATAGCTGAACTAAACTGGAAATAGTTTTAGTATTTTAAATACAATTTATTTATATAATTTCAAAAACTAATTACAATTTATGAATTTAACAGATTCTAATAAGAAAATATATTAAATTTTTTGGAGTTTTATTTAAATTGGTTGGAGTGAAAAAGAATTTTGAGTAAAGGAAAATATTCAATTCTAGATATCAAAAACATGAAGTGGTCTTATAAGTATAAATTTTAGGCTGTAACACTAAATGTAACTTACTTGCCAATAATTTCACACAATTCATACACATCATCAAATAGCACTTCGTCTTCAGCCATTTTTACCACTGACACAGTGCACTATATTTCAGAAAAATGCGAAAAATATCATAATCGCATTGCCTCAATCCCGAATGATAGAAGGTTACGCCCAGCGTCGAAATATCTAAATAATAATAGATCTTGATTTTTTTTAAAGACAAATATAATTTGATTTAATTATTTAGTGCATTAGTAACAAATCTAACACAATAACCCGTGATTAGACGCGAAAATTACATTATAAAAGGTGAAAAACTGCGCTTATTTGCTCCTCTCTTTCAAAAATTTGTAAATACGTAATATCACAATAAAAACATTTAGGTTGAAGTTATATAGTAAAAGATTATTAAAATTTCGTGCTGATTAATAAATGTTATAATAAAAATTAAATCATCGTAAAATAATTTCCCATCTCTTATTTTCTATTTACTTTTGACATTTACTACGGGTTGCTAGCTACAGGCGTATGGATTGAAGTTTGCTGCTTAAACCATTTTGTGTTGCCATCCTAAAATAAATATGTATTACATTTTTCGAACGCTTCTTCTTATAACTTATTAATAATTCATGTTAAATTATTAATAAGTTATGAGAAATACAGGATGATACTTTCAATAAAATATGTGATACAATAATATATTCTTCTCTTAATACCTTTCACAAAATTTTTATGTATTGTTTTAGGTTTATCGCAAGAAAATTATATTAATTCACCAATTGAATCCCTTTTCAATAGTTTTTATGTTGTCCCTTTTCAATAGCCTATTTATAGACAAAGAATAAATTTTTATGACTCACGTTAATCGATTCGATTTAATTCATTGTAACTGCGATCAAAGTTACCTCGACATTTATAGAACAATCGTAAAAGTAGGTAAAAACTGGTTGCTCATATTAGACTGCTAGTTGGATTCACAGTCGTTGAAATAAAAATTACAGAAGTCGGTTAAAAAAACAGGAAATGTTACTGGAAAATTAAAAATTAAACTACAGTTTCGGCTTGTTAATTTTATTTTAAGCTTTTTAAGATAATAATTTATTATTATAATAGACTAAGTATATTTTAAAGCAATAAAGAATATTATGTACAAGATATATTTAATACAAAAAAATAAATCTACGGTATTTTTCTAACCAATAATATAGGTACATATTTAAAATCTTAAAAGGTTGGAATTTGTTTAAATTACTTAAATGAATACGAAAAATTCTTAAGAAAAGAAAACGATAATATAAAAATATACAATTATTTTTATCTACTGGAATATGTAAATTCAACATCATCAAATTATTTTTAATTGTATCTCACATTTGCATTTAGATATATTTAAATTTTTCAAGTTTTGCAGCTGACATTGGCTGAAGTGACTTTTTTCTTGAAATAATTACATTCAGGAACGGACAAAATAAACTCAGAATCTGGTGTTTTTGTTTTCCACGATCTATTGATATTGATTTTGTATCTGCATCTGTAGTCTAACTCATATATTTCAAATGAGTTTTGCTAAAAAAAAACAAAATTAACATTATAATTAATTGTGATGAGAAAGACAGCAGCAGCTGTATAATGGGAATATGGGGATCTAGTGTTAAGACACTCCGTTCCCATTTTCCGCCGAATTCTAGAGGTATGGCGTGTTGAATGACGACATTATAACGCCGCACTTTTTCTCGTTACCAGAGCACGGAAATAAAAATATTACATCCGCGCTCTGGTATCTGGTATATTTCATTTTCTCGAGTGGGAATCGAACCCACAACCTTTCGCGACTGACATCGCACGCTTGTACCACGACTGGCTTCACTGGCCTGGCTGGACGTAATCTATTGTTATTGTTAATATAAATGCATGTTTTTAGGTAGGTATAGGTATAGTATTTTTTTTATTCTTAAAACTCTATGTCTCCTGTGTTTAGCAACTCCCTGGTACCTACGGGCTAAGTCAAATCGTAGCGCGTGCGTGCTGTAAACTTAATACATAAGTTTATAGGCACGCACCACGCACTTTAGGTCCTTATATAGTTTATAGTCATAAAATAAACTTGCATTAGTGTCACTTTTCTCTTTATATCTAATTCATCTTCGATCAGATATGGTTGATAATTATAGCAATGTGCATAATTTTTATTACAATAACTAGCATACCTCAGTTATAGCGGACAATTCTTTTAGATCTTTAACTGGATATTGGCATGATATCGTTTTCCAATGAACGTAATATCTGAAAAACAAATAATTAAATTAATTTAAGTATTGTTTATATTTATTCGCTATAAAGATTCTTAGAATGGCGCATTAGTTCTTAGAGACAATCCTCGCCATTGGAATGTGATAAAAAAGTGGAATGGGCACCTACTCGCAACGGGATACAATGGCGACGACTTAAGATAGGTTCCTTTATGAGAATGCTTTCAGATTCGAAAAGGCATTTTTATAATGCTTTTAATTGAAGTACTTATTGTACGATTGTAAAAGATATTTGAAATTACCTATATTGATTTTAAAGGATTGATACTATAGGAATACTGACACAATATATATTTTTATTACATAAGAGAAATAATTTGTACATTCTTAAAAAATACATTTAAAAATATTAAAAAATATTACTTTTTAATAGTATTGTACGTAGGTAAATGTATAAGTTTGTGAAGATGGATCTTTGTTCCACTTTCAATTTCTGAATTTTGTATAATTTACCTATCTATAAAGTAACAATAACTATAATCGGGCGAAGCCGCATGTCAGTCGATGATTAACATTACCTTTTACGTTGTCCTTTAGGTGATGGCATTGGCTCCCATGAAATTCTTGCTTTTATCTTATGATCCAACCAAATGAATTTATTTAACTTCACACTTTTAATAAGTTTCTCGTCCTTCCTCCGCGTGAGAGCCTCTGGACCATTTGCTGTGGGAAGATAATATAAATATAGTTAAAAAAAACATTATGTAAACCTTCAAGAATTTCGTGAATATGTACAAGGAATTCATACGAAAATCGCGTGATTTCCCCGAACGTTCTCTACGCTGCACTTATGCATTTTTAACGACCAAATACGTGCAGCGAGCGTGTATCGTATACATGCAATACAAGTGAAATATTATTGAAATTTCAAAAAGGCAGGTGAATTTTAAGCCAGAATACCTTCCGCAATGCTGGTTGTGTTATAGAAAATAGCGGCTTTTTCGCTGCGGAGTTTCCCCAAGCCGAATATACTGATTGTCTGGACTTGTAAAAAGTACATCGAATTTGGTTGTAAATCGCTTATTTCGACGAAGGTTTGTTCCTGAAATAAGATGATCATTTAGAATTAAAACACGATTAAATACAAATTAATATGTAAAACTTCGGAACCCGATGCCAGACTTTTTGTATGGGTGCCAGAACGAAAAAATGAAAATATTAATAAATAATAAGTCATTCCCTCGAGAGGGGATTGAACCCACAATCGTCAGCTTACAGTCACATGCTTGTGCCCGTGCGCTATGACGGCCTCAAAAAATATAAAATGATCAAAATTATGCATTTAAAAAGGGTTATTGGTCTTAAAGAGGTTATTTAATGATTTTATTAATTCCATTCTAGTGGTTTGCACTCTCATTACCTTAGGAACTGTTTGATGATTCACAAGAACAGAATCTAATTCACCGCCTAATCCTCGGACTCTTCTGCTCCAAAAAACTTTGTACCGCATCACCGGCAAATCTGATTTCGGCTCTTTCCATTCCAGGCGAACGGTTACTGTATCTATTGTTAGAATATAATATAAAAATAAATATATAAAAATAATATCATAATTAGCGTAATGATGTATAGCATACAGTAGGATAGGCAGAGGGAACTAAGTGTTAAGACACTACGTTCTCCATTTTCCGCCGAACTCTAGAGACATTGCGCAACTACTTAGTGGCGGGAGCCAACGTCGCGCTTTGAAGTCAGTGCGAAGAGAGTGGAAATATTAAATATTTCATGTTCTTGTGTAATTCTAATTGGGGGATTCCACTTACGCACCATTATTTGATCCTATTGGAAAAACTTTCAATTTCTTGGGTGGTGGTGGCGGTCTCGGTCCTTTTCTTGGTGTAAATGGTGAGCTTGGTGCAGAATATCCTCGTGTACCAGATGCACTAATAGCGGCTACGCGAAAGCGATACCACCGCCCTGGCTTCAGTAGATCTTTGAGAGATACTTTAGTCCTAAAAAAAAATAAGTAATTTGAAAAATTTTAAGTTATGAAATGTATCGTTCTCATACAAAATCATTAAATCGAATCTTCAAGGCATATATTTCTCTAAGGAGCTTTATTCTCGTCGAAAAACCTATACCCGAAAAACTAAGCTGGGATTGACAGTGACTGACATTTTTCAAGATTATTTAAGGCAAGTAAACAAAAAATACTATCTGAATTTGTTCTAGGAAAACAAACAGGAACTAAATAAGTATTGGCGTAGTCCGTGCTCCAACATGTAAAATCACTGCGGTTAATGCACGCAATAAGGAAAAGTGTTTAGAAAGTTAATTGCATTTTTATAATCGCTTCAGTATGTAATGATTAATTCGGTAAATTATAATCGACAGCTTACGAATCGTCTATAGTTCGTTATACAAGCATTGCTTTACAAGTTTCATAGGCGCTATAAAATAGTTCTTTTTAAATTGAGTAGTTGCTATAAATATTTTGATTACTTATAATAACAATAACATAATATTTATTTTTAAACTGGTATTCCGCATAGCAGGGTAGATAAAGGGAGCCTGGTGTTAAGATACTCGACTACTCGACGAAATAGAAATATTAAATATTTTATTTCATCGAGTGGGAATCGAACCTACGACCTGTCGCGTTTACAGTCACACACTTATGCCATTTCGCCACAATGGCCTATAATATATGTAAAGTACTTAAATGTAAGTAACGACAGATGTATAGGATTTTAAAGTAAGCCTCACCAAAACAGGCACAGCGTCGATTGTATTTTAATAAGTAACGGATCCAATCATTGTTTCGCCATTTAGCATAAGTGCCTATGCATAAATATTGTTTACAATATTAAAAATAAAGCCATCAATAACTTTTTATAATTGATCATAATCTAATAAACAAAGGAGATTGAAAAACTCAATAACAAGGACTATTCCATAGCCTGGGATCCGGGTTCGATTACCGATTGAAGTGCCTGTGCCGGAACCGGCATCGCAGTTTGGTCTGTTATGGTTTTACGATTGCTATTTATGTCCATGTCGATTCTGACCTTCATACAAAGTAATACGATGTTAACTTTATTTATATAACAACAATGCATTCATAATTTTGAATGTACACAGAAAACGTGATGAATCGATAAGTTTTACGGAACGGTTAAAAATAAAATAAAAAACAAATCAGTTTCACGTTGTATCCCGCACACAACAGGGCCCTAGGGTACCTAGTGTTAAGACACTCTGTTCACTTTCCGCCGAATTTTTCGAGGCATTGCGTATTGAGTAGCGAAACTCAATGACGGGCTTTTGCCTTGGTGCCAGAGCGAAGAAATGAAAATACTGATAAATAATAATTCATTTTCTCGAGTGGGCATAGAACCCACGACCGTCGCGTTAAAGTGGCACCCAGCTTTAGATTAGGTACTGCAAGTTTTTCGTGTTGAAATTAATTTGTTTATATATAACAAGTTACACCTAGCATAGATATACGAGTTTAGAGGTGCGTATGAACCTAAGAAATGATGTAGGTGGTAAAACAAATTTACATTCCATACATTTGTCACTTAGAGGTCCTGGTGACGCATTTGGTGACGTTTTAGCACATATAAAAAACCCAAGTGTTATAATCTTCTAGTTCTTTTTGTATTGTAAATATAGTGAAATAATAAAAAATCTTAAAAGAAAACCAGAATAACGAAGGCACTAGGCTTCGCTCTCTTTATTAAATGAATTGACTAGGAACTCCTAGTACCATAAGCTTCCGTATACCGAGTAGAACACATGTACAGCTGTTCAGCTTCAATATAAACTTTGCAGATTTATAATATTAGTAAAGATTACTGAAAAAATATTTCTCACTTATTGGTCCTCAATATTAGGTTCCAATCTCCAAGTCTTGCCTCCTCATATTTTGGCCCTACATGGTGCTGCTCTTCCAGTATATAGAGAACGCGACCTGGCACAGCCCTAGCTGCATCACCCACCCCATCAGACCACTTTATTTGTACAGCTCGCCGTCTCTCCTTAGCTTCTTCCACGACAGGCAATGCTGGCAAACCTGATTGTTTTATAATGAAATATAAATACTGTCAATTAATATCTATTATTAAAATTATCTTTACTAATAATAATGAGGAACGGAACACAGAGGTTCCCTCTGCCTACCCTACTATGTGAGGGATACAGCGTGAAGCTAATAAAAAAAAATCGCTAAAGCATCCCTACGTAATAAAAACGTAATCTATTCCTAACTTTCTAATAGTACCTACCTATCGTTTACGCTTTATAGTTCTTATAGAGTAGGCATAACAGAATGATTGTGTAATCTCTTTAGTGTTCAATAGAAAGTATTTTTATCTAAGTACTCGTTCCTTTGTATTCTTCTGTAATTTCATTGCGTAAGACAATTTGTTGTATTACGACATTAAAAAATAAGTTTTCTATCTATATCTAATATTAAAAGATTATTATCTTTATTGGTTTTTATATTAACATTAGGCGGAATCTAGGGATTGTAATGTCTTTACAAAGGTTCTCTCTGCCTTCTCTGCGATGTGGAAAAAGCACTGAAATTGCTATCAATTTAACCTGGCACTGTTAGTAGATCAATGGGCTCGCTGCACATAGAGCTGCAGCCAAGCTTGCAGCACCGCTGAGTGCCGGTACACTGTGAGTCTTGATTGCAGGCTTCCACGCACGCTGCCATCCATCTAGGAAATTCACCTTCCGGACACGTGCCTGGCTTCCGTTCTTCTGATCGGCATGTTGAACGACACTGTCAAGTTTTTAAATATGTTTTTATCATAATTATGAGGCTTAGAAAGAATTAGAATTGATTGACTGATAGTTAACAATTATATAGGTATTACTTTCTCAATTATACATTAGTTTCCTTTACTCTTAATTTTCCTCTTTTCTTAAACTTATGCGTAAAGTATAGCTGTGGATTCTATCTCAATGTTTATTACTTTCGTTTTCACAAAATCCTGAAGTTTAGCCACATTTACTATTTAAAAAAATGAGGGAAAATGTAAAACCCAGTGTTTTGATGCTACCTTCTCTGACTGCTAAAGATATGCAATGTACAAACTACTTGACTAATTAGTATAATTTATACAATTCCAACTGCATAAATTTTAATTCAAATAAGTAAATTATAATTCAATGAAATAATAAGAAAAAATGTTTATATACATAAATATATATACACAAGAATATGTATAAATACATATATTGTCTAATTCAAAGAAAGCTCAACAGCAAGAACACTCAACGACAGACAGGTTCATTAAAAGAACACAATTAACGTCCTCGCATTTGAAAATATAATGGTTCCTTTGAAACTTTACGTGACCCAACTATGAAACGCTAGTCGCTATAGTAACTCTTACCTCCGTTGGAATAGGAGATAGATTTGTGTGAACAAATGTCATTAGGATTTAAGAGTAAGTTAGTAGGTCTGATATATGGGAAGATATACGTGATGTGGTTTAATCATTTTTGTGCTTTATTATTTTAATAAAAACTAGCGGCCCGCCCGCGGCTTCGCCTGCGTGAACTACGTTATTATTAATTTCTGTCTCCAATTGTGTCAATTGAGTACCAACGTCCTATAAATGACTCCTATGCAAAATTTGAGATTCCTTGCACATGTAGTTTCTGAGATTTCGTGATGAGTTAGTGACCTTTCGATTTTATATATATAGATGGAAGCAAAGTTAGGTAGAATATAAGGTGTCTAACTTCATTTGAATCTATATAGATATTTATAAAGCTAATGATAGCTTGTATCAGTGGCTTACATAGAAAAGATTAAAGTTTTGTCATGAATCATATGGACTTCCATAAAAAAGCTATGCGAAAAAAAAAGCTGCAAATGTAGTCTAAAATAACATTTTAATAATAACTAAAACAAAAATATATATTTAAATATAATATATCATTGATAACAGCAAATATTTTACAATATGTACCAGTTCTTAATTCAACAAAAAATCATTGATAATTCTGGAGCCAAAAATTTATGCTCGTTTGCTATTAATTAAAACACGAACTAATTTGCGTACAAATTACTTACATTTATTATAGAAATATTATAGATTTGGACGAAAATAATGATTAATAAAATAAAAAGGACTCATTTCGTTTGTGACAAAATTTTGTGTGTAATATCTAAATTACTTTAAGACTTCATTTATGAAAATCAGTTCTTCATTGAAAACAATTTTCTTTTTCTTCTTTCTCTAATTTTCCATCGAATTCTGCAGGCATTGCGTGTTGAGTAGCGGAAATCAACGCCGCAACTTTTGCGTTTATTACGTTTATTGTTAGGTAAAAATAACATTTTTTTTGATGAAAATAAACATTTCGGTTTCAAAAAACTTCATGGTTACAAAAAACTTAAGTCTGTCATTCAACTCGTGTTTCCCTACACTTTCACTATAGAACCCTATGTCTACTTCAAGACCAACCCTTTCATAGGATTGCTATTGCTATGACCCTTCCTTTTATAGACTGTCTGAGAGCAGCCTTAATGGCACAACTTTTGTTATTTTTTCTATAATTAAAAAAAAATGTTTTAATTTCTCCTTCCCGCTCTATAATTTTGCAAACAAATTGAGAGTTAATTGAGCGAAAGCAGAAAAACATCTTAGTAGGTAACTACTAGATAAGAGGTATAGAAGAGAATTTAACTATAGGTAGAGAAGAGAATTTAACTGTTAGTTAAGTTATACGTAATTATTATAAAAATTGGTAACAGTATTTTTTTTTTGAAAATGAACACATTCAATAATAATTCTTTTATTCATTTTCTAGCAACCATGGTTAAGGTCGAAGTGTTGGGTGATGGACTGAGGACTACATGTAAATGTTTTATTTAATCTACTCATACAAATTTTACATTTCAAAGTGAATTCGAACTTACAACCATAGCGCATTACGAATGCCGATAACTTTTTTTTCAGTTTAACGCTGTATCGCGCATGTGGCAGGGTAGGTAGAGGGAACCTATTGTTAAGAAGTGTCTGCCCCAGCGCTAACTAGGAAGCGGAGTGACGCTTCCTATATTCCGCCGAATTCTGTAGGCATTGTGTTTTGAGTTACGGATCTCAATGCTACGCTTTGCCTAGATATAAAAGCAACGAAATGACAATATAAAATTTTTCATATCCAATTCACTGGGAACCGAACCCACAACCTGTGCCTTGGCCTCGACTGGTCCCCATCACTTAATTGCATTGCAATAAAATATAAAATTAATTTTATACAATTTAGAAGAAAACTATAATTTTAAAATTTAATTAAAAAATTGTATTATTAAATATGGTTTCCTTTTTATAAATCATATTAACGAAACGAATATTAAAAGCGTATCATATACTTACGAGTCACGAAATTTATGTTTTATACTAGTGGACCCGAACGCGGCTACGCCCGCTTGTACTATAAGAATATTTTTTTTAAAAATATATTTATGAAATTATTTTTAATTTTCAGTAGACAGAAGCGTTAAGCAAGCTCATTTTGGGTGACGTTTTATAACAACAATCTTTGCAAATCGTTGCTTAGCAACGGCGGTTGTTATAAACATGGCGGAATAAATTGCATGTGAAATTAATAAGTATTTTAATATATTGGTATATATCGATAATATTGCAAATATGAGAAAAAAAAGTATATTATGTTCATCACGAGACCCTCAAGTATCTTTATATGAGTATTTTACCACACATAAATTAGCGGTTTGGCCCTGATTGCGTAAAAGACAGACAGACAGAGGTACTTTCGAATTTATAATATAGGTATGGATTGTCAATTAACGTTAAAAAGATACTCTCAATAAAACGATCGTTGATCATTTGTTAAATAAGTTGTAGATCGCTCAAAAGTTTTATGATGCGTTAGTATAGAATGATAATAATTAATTGTCTTTAAAAAAATGTACCTATTCATAACTATCTATAACTCCCTGCTTCGCTCAGCTTGATATTCCTAAATATCTGTGATATACATATTTTTAGTTTTAGGGTTGGAACCAAGTGTTAACACACTCCGATCCCGTTAACCCGTTGCCCATTTTCTGCCGAATTCTTGAATCTTTCTTAACAGTCTTTGCAGCCTCAAGCAGCCCCAAGCTTGGGCCCTTGCATCACGGTTATCTTTAGATAGTTAATCAAAATTATAAATTCTCATTATTGCAATCATAATTATGTCCGTATTTCTCTTCTTCACTCGAAGCATAATTTGAAATTCTTAAGTGTAAATATTTTTATACTCCACATATAGGAAGGTACGCAGAGAGGACCTAGTGCCAGGGCACTCTGTTTTCCGATTTCCGATTGAGTTCGCAACTTTTCGTGTTGAATAATGGAAGGTCATGCCTTACTTTGTCTTACTAAAGTGGGGAAATATAATATTATATTCTCATTCGTGGAGATCGAATTCTTAACCATAAATGTTTAGATGCTACCACTGCACCATGATGGCCTCATATAATTATCTATTAAAATATAAATAACGCATTATCATAGATATAGAGACATAATATAACTGTAAAACTTTTCTTATCCGTTCACATGAATGAAGATATAATTAAATATAACATCATTAGCGATATCTACTGAAATTTTACATACATATTAGATAAGTAAAAATTAAATAACTTACACATATTATCGAAACCAGTATTTTATCTTTATTAGAGCAGCTGTACGTAGCTTCTTATATAAATTATTGAATATAAACCTACCAATATCTAGCAAATTATTTTAAAGAATTGGAAAGACTATTTTGTTTATTTATTAATAACTAATATTATATTATACAAATTATTATTAATAATATCTATATATTACCTGCGATCTAGTTTCCTTGGCAGCATCGACGCATATCAAATCACAACGAGTCTTCGACAACGGGTCAGTCTGCAGTCTTGAAAACCTCTTGGTCTTGGTGGAGGATCCAGGAGTAAACAACACAAAGGCAACAACCAGATATGTGAACGCTTGCATTTTGCTAGCTATTTTAAATCTTCGATTATTTTATAGGTTTATAACATCTGCAAAAAACTCAAATCAATCTATTCTTAATGAAAGGTAATAAAATATACGTAATGGCTAATAAACTCAATCTTTATATAATCTGTCTACATTTAATGACGATTAAGGACTTTTATTTCAGAGAATCATTAAATTACAAGCGGTCTTAAAATTTTATTACATTTATGTAATTATATTTAAGTATACCTAACGCTTTAAAATTGTAATATTATGAACTATATTGTTTTTTTTTTGTTTTTATTTGGCAGTTACGTTTGTATCACATTTTATCTATACTATAAGATTATTTATAATGTCTGTTTATTTATTATTTCAGGGCACTTAAAAAACTAAAAATTTAATATTTATATCCAAATACTAGTCACCTTATGCGATTCCCAGAATATTAATCGATATTACCAAATATCAAACTAAACATATAATCTCATGTCGATCTCAAAGTGTCATTGAACCGTCGTCCAAAGGAATCGAAACACGCGCGTTCACGGCGTTCGAATAGCGCGGCAAGACTGACTGCGCGTACGCATACACTACGTGCCCCTACTTCATTAATACTCATCGGCGATGCTTTCCTGTGCTGCTGCTATGACGGAAGGCTGCAAGCCGGTTTCCTAATTAAAAAATGTATGTACTCTTCCTGCTGGCTGGTGTCAGGTCAGCGTGAGCCTTTTAAAATGCATTCGTTTAATTTCAACTGAAGCATATATTGTTTTCGAATTATATTAATAACAGTTCTTACATATAGTTTGTTTTTTTTCAGATTCACGCTGTACTCCCTATATAACAGGGTAGGCAGAGGGACCTAGTGTTAAGGCACTCCGTTCCTCCACTTTCTGGCGCTCGAGGTTTTGCGTTGTCACTAGAGCGAATAAATCAAAATATTCAATATTTCAATTTCCGGATGGGAATCGAACCAACAACCGTCATCCTAAACCTGCTCTTTATATATCAAAACAAAATATGAAAAATCTAATGTAAATTGTTGTTCCAATCAGACATTCCAATCAATGTGTAACACAAAAGACGATTCCACTGAACAGAAGGTCTAATTAAGCCCTCGAAGGGCATCCGCCGCTGCAATCAACCGGTCGTTGCTACTTCGTCTTCGTGATTTATAATCTTCTTTTTAACTCTTTTCTTCTTTTTTTCTGGAAAGAAAGCGACTAATGAGAAGCATCGGTTTGTTGTGGTTCGTTGAAATGTGATCGAATAAATTACTGTAGCACGTTTTAAGATATACCTCGAGCTTCGTGCAGAATTGATTTTTAAAAGTTTTACCTACATAAAGTTAAATTTTCTTGATAATGGATAAATATTATTATGTAGTGTTAATTAAAATGTTATTAATTATGCTGTAAGTATTTCTTAATGATAAAAACGTAAATATTGTGAATTTCTTTGCAATAGGTTTAGTGATGCAGAAATTCGTATAGCAAAAAGTAGTTTTAGCAATTTTTTTTGGTATCTATTGATCAGCTTTGGGCTGTATCCCATACATGTATTACTTATACAGCAGGGTAGGCAGAGGGAACCTAATGTTAAGACACTCTATTCCCTAATTTCCGCCAAATTTGGCTAGGGCATTGCGTGTTGAGTGGCGGAAATCAACACTGGACTTTTGCCTTGGTGCCGAAGCAAAAATTGAAATTATTAAAAAGTAATAATTTACTCTCTTGAATGGAAATTGAACCTACAGTCGTCCCGTTACACACCCTTGTACCCCTGCGTCAGGTTGGCCTCATGTAATCTTATCTGTTTCTCTTCATCTTTTATAGCTTTTGCCAGGTAAGCCGAGAGAATAGTATAATCAATCCTGTTTCTCACTTTCCTCTTATTTAAACCCATTGCGTGCTCGGCGGCGGAGCACAAGGGCGCCAGTCGTTTATCGTAATTTTTTCAATCATGAATATGTGAGAAGACAAGTATTTTTAGTTTTGTTTAGTAAAATTGTTTTACAAGCATCGTATACCGAAACATAATTGTTTATATCATAACATTCACTTATAACTTAACTTTTAACAAAACTTAACTTTCTCATATCCAGGTGTTACCTTACCTACCTTTTTTAACCCTATTCTGATCAATATTGAAGCATTATAATTATTATGCCGAGAAAGTAATCTTAAAATTCAATATACTTGTTTAAACTTACTAACTTAATTAAATATCTTAATGGGAACGGAGTGTCTTAACACTAGGTTCCCGGGTTACTTCTGCTCACCTTGTTATATGCAGGATATAGCGTGAAGCTACAAAAAGGCTAAGTAACATCAAGTATATGTTATATATTTTTTTTAAGAAATATGTCATTCATAAGTTTAACCTCATATAAATCATCTTTTTATCTTACATTTACATGAATATAAATCAACACTAAGCATTTGTTAAGTTGTGACTCATTTGGTTCTAATTAATTACACAGTAAGACTGTAAGAGTACAGTCAGTGACATTGTATTGAAAGATATTTGAACTCATAATCTATATTTGATATTATAAAGCTGTAGAGTGTGTTTGGTTAAGCGCGTCAATCTCAGGAACATTTAAATTGAAAAAATATTTTAAGATTGTATATGCCATTTATCACACTTCTTAAATATTTTCAATTGACCACTCGGGTGAAACTGGAGGTAAAAGCTAGTGGTTTTATAAAACATTGCTTCAGTCTAACTAGAACTAAATATACAAAAAAAGTTACGAATTATTTTTACGCACATGGAAAAGTTTTGTAATTTAAACTTAGTTATTGAAAAAAAAGTTTGTCATCTATATATATAAAATCGAAAGGTCACTCACTCATCACGAAATCTCAGAAACTACATGTGCTAGGAATCTGAAATTTTGCACAGGAGTTACTTATAGGACGTAGGTGCTCGCTAAGACGGGAATTTGCAATATTCGACTTCTAAGGGGTTGTTTTTTGGGTTGAAAGTTTGTACGAAACTTCGTTACTATAAATGCTAGGAGTCTCAATTTTTTTATGGACAACACTTATAGGACGTAGGTACTCATGGAGACAGAAATTAATAATAACGTAGTTCACGCAGGCGAAGCCGCGGGCGGGCCGCTAGTTTTTCCATAAAAAAAGCACTGAATATCTAAAAAATTTGGCGGTACTTGTGAAACTCGTGTCTTGATACTAGGTTTCCTCTGCCCCCCTGCCATTCCTGCTTTATGCGGGATACAACGGGAAAATCCAGAAAATTATTTGAAAAAACTCTATATTAAATAATCGGGAAATTTTAAATCTCAGTCATCGTATACAGGCAAGTTATTAAAAAATAACAATAACAATAGAATGAAATAAAATAACAATAAAGCATGTTCACGATGACTATACATTATTTATATCATACATTCGTTTAAACTGTAAGTGTAGTTCAATAAAGTTATTGAAGTAGGTACATTTAGATCAATGTGTTATATTTTTTATTGGTTTATTATTTTTTATTGGATAAAGTTTTTTTTTAAATATTTAAATTTTAAGCAAAAATAATATTTTTTTACATTTTTTTGTATAAAAGTAGAATGTTTTATACAAAAATGTAGTAAGTAGCTCTATATTGATATTTAACTCTTCGAGTCTCTATTTCATTCAATCTGCGAACAATAATTAAGAATTTTATATTTCCAACATTTTACTAAGCAACTGAGTGGGAATCGAACCCATAACAATCACGCTTATAGTCAGTGGGTGACCCACTGCACCATGATAACGTCAAAATTTAAATTTAAATCGTGTGATAGAATGCTTACGGAATTGTCAAATTTCATACAATTTTATGAACCGACTAAAATAATAATTTATTATAAACTACTGCCTTATAAAATAGTGTGTAATACAAAATTACAGTAAACAACAGGTTCCTGTGTAACGCTCTATCTTGCATACCATCAAATACTCACTGAGCATTGAATTCTAATATTTAAAGCATCCTTAGTTTTATAATTTTTCTTGATAGCCCAAACTTCCTTAGGTTAATTGTAAGCCAATTATATGTAAGCCTAAAATACATATATTTATACGCTTTCATATATTGCATGAGGAAATAAATGAATATTATTTCTTTAGTTCAATAGTTACGGTAAACAAGGTGCATACATAATTTATCTATACTTATAATAAAATTGTATCGGATCGGTCTGTACGACATGTAAAAAAATATTAATGTATTAGAACCTAAACCCTTCTCTTTATCTGAATGTTTGTTTGTCTGTGTGCTTGTTCACGCTAATTCCAGAAACGGCTTGACCGATATAAATGAAGTTTTCACTTTTCGATTCTGGCAAGCTTCTCTTAATATTGAGTGTGAGTTTTATTTCGATTGGTTCACAAATAAAAAAGTTATGTCAAATGACAATATTTCTATAAAATAAGTGTTTATTCAATTTGCAAAAAAAATGACCTATCAATGATTAAGATGAAAAAATTAAGAAATTAATTAGGTATTAAGATTATAAATTACTAATTGTGTAGTCAAACGTGTAGTACAAGCGGGCGAAGCCACGTGGGGGTCAGTTTTATAATATATTTGTTTGTATTTTTGGAAGTAAAATAATATTTTTATATTGTTTTTATTATTTACTCCTAATTAGCGATTACTTTGTCTTTATACTAGCGACCCTCTTGCGGCTTCGCCCGCTTTAACTACTGGATTATTCATATAATGTATGTTTGCAAAGCACTTAAGATAATGTGAAAATTAATTAAACCCTAATGCAACCCGCATTTTCGTAGTATCAATAAGGATTTTCCAATTGTTTATACAGCAAGGATTTTTTAGTAGGTACCGTAATTTTAAATCTTGTGCTATTAATTTTTTCAAGTACTTATTAAAATATATTTAAATGACTATTTTTAGATAGTTAAATGACTATTTTCAAACGGAAGAAATTATAAACAAAAATCTACCTACTAATAACTACTTCAAAAAATATGAAACCAAATACATCGCGCTGAAATAATACATTCAACTCCAATTATCCAATACGTGCAAACGCATCTAAATCTTCGTTGCTATAGAGGAAGGCGGGTTTTTTTTTCGAGCTTGTAGTTAATGCTGAAGAGGGTATTCTGTCCCTGATGAAAAGCAAGTACTACGTGGCTGCCTATGAGGAAAATTAAATAGAATGCATCGGCCGGGAATCGAACCCGGGCCGCCTGCGTGGCAGGCGAGCATTCTACCACTGAACCATCGATGCGTGTAAGGCAGGCGGGCGCGGCGGACGCATGGCGAGTGGCGAGCCGTTTCGCAGCAAAGATTTTTTGATATTGTAACAACTTAGTACTTATTAAAATGAAAAACAGTAAAAGACAGTTTTGATTTACATTAAATGGCCAACGTAACTAATATACTTATTTATATTATGCTGAGAGTAAGGGATAAGTGAAACTTGACTCGATACAGCTGATGTATGAACGGCGTGATGTTTTAACAATTAAATGCGTTTTTCTCTAAAACTATTCGCAATTTCGAAATTTCGAAAGCAAATTTTATCTTCGTTTAACATAGAAAATTAATAAAGTATTTTAAAGGATAAGGATTAATACTATTATGGAAAAATATCCCTCACAATAAAAAATATATTGAAATTACAATTTTTAGACAGAAATATGATCACTACGCGTTATTCTTAAAAGATATGAATATGCTCTCGCGGACTTTTTTGTAGATCTTATTAAGAGGAACAATACTCCAGTACATTATTTTCATGTAGTACTTACCATTAAAGCAGCGCATGCGCGAAAGTGTCTCAACGGGTAGGACTTTATACACATTTATCGTATTTATGTTAATTTACATAAGAATTTACAAATAATAAACTATATATAAACCTTTCCTGAGAAATACTCGACCTAATGGTGAAAACCGCATCAAAATCCGTTGGCTGGTTTAGAAGAAGAGTTAGAAAGTTCAGACAGACACGAAAAGCGACTTTGTTTTATAAGATATAGGATAGGATGTACCTATATAAAACTATTCTTAGAAAGGTGTTGGAGCTTAAGGGGGTGCTCCCCAAGGATAAGGACCATAAAAAGGGATGTTTAAGTGGGAGATATATTTTAAACACTAGATTAGTAAAGTAGTAATTTATTAATAATAATTTGTATAATAATACTATAA
The DNA here is from genome assembly GCA_016802625.1 of Heliconius numata. Taxonomy (NCBI): domain Eukaryota; kingdom Metazoa; phylum Arthropoda; class Insecta; order Lepidoptera; family Nymphalidae; genus Heliconius; species Heliconius numata. The sequence continues at coordinate 244,809 of JAEBDU010000090.1, forward strand.
TTATTAATTATTTATGAATCCTAATGGCAATACTATAAATAACCGTACCTACTATTAGAACAAAACGAAAAAAGATCTATAGAAGGAAAAATGTATATTTGAATAAACAAGCTTAGAAGCGTGCCCATTTGACTTTAGTAGAAAAAAAATTTTTTAAGAAAAATCTATTTTTTTACATTTTAATTTACATTAAGTATATTTTTTTCATCATCGCGCTCTACTGTACATATAGCTGGACATGCAGAGAGTGTCAAGTGTGGCAAACCCAGTGTCAAGACATTCCGTTCTCCACTTTCCTCCAAAACTCAAGACATTTCTTGTTGGGTAGAAGATCTCTACTTACTTTGTATTGCCAGAGCGTGAAAATGAAAATATTGTGAAAATCGAAACCACTACCTCCGCGCCAATGCGATACCACTCCGCCACGATGACATCTATCTATATATATAATAAAACTGTTAAGGGGGTAAAATCTGTACATTG